>JAVTVY010021114.1:0-74016 GCA_036873755.1 Hanleya hanleyi | reverse complement strand
AATAAACCGAAGAGTTGAGCCCCAATGTTTGGTACATATACTATACCCATAGAGTGCTACAAAATGGTGCCACTAGTTTTCCGATCCGACACCAGGGGGCACTGTTCTGAATAAGGAAATGGATAAGGAAATGGCCTATGCGGTCATTAAATCGAAGAGTTGAGCCCCCATATTTGGCACATGGACTATACTCATAAAGGGCTACAATATGCTGCCACTAGTTTTTCGATCCGACACCAGGGGGTGCTGTTCTGAATAAGGAAATGAATAAGGAAATGGCCTATACGGCCATTAAATTGAAGAGCTGAGGCCCCATATTTGTTACATATACTCCACTCATAGAGTGTTACAAAATAGTGTCACTATAGTTTCCCGATTCGACACCAGGGGCGCTGCTCTGAATAAGGAAATGAATAAGGAAATGGCCTATACTACCATTAAATCGAAGAGTTGAGCCCCCATATTTGGTATATGTACTATACTCATAAAGTGCTACAACATGGTGCCACTAGTTTCCGATACGACACCAGGGGGCGCTGTTCTGAATAAGAAAATGAATAAAGAAATGGCCTATACGGCCATTAAACCGAAGAGTTGAGCCCCAATGTTTGGTACATATACTATACTCATAGAGTGCTACAAAATGGTGCCACTAGTTTTCCGATCCGACACCAGGGGGCGCTGTTCTGAATAAGGAAATGGATAAGGAAATGGCCTATGCGGCCAATAAATCGAAGGGTTGAGCCCCCATATTTGGTGCATGCACTATACTCTCAAAGTGCTACAATATCTTGAAAATAGTTTTCCGATCCGACACCAGGGTGGGCTGTTCTGAATCAGGAAATGAATAAGGTAATGACCTATACGGCCATTAAATCAGAGAGTTGAGCCACATATTTGGCACATCCACTATACGCACAAAGTGCTACAATATGGTACTACTAGTTTTCCGATCCGACCCAAAGGGGCGCTGTTCTGAATAAGGAAATGAATAAGGAAATGGCCTATACGGCCATTAAATCGCAGAGTTAAGCTCCCATATTTGATACATATGCTAGACTCATAGAGTGCTACAAAATGGTGCCACTAGTTTCCCGATTCCGCACCAGGGGGCGCTGTTCTGAATAAGGAAATGAATAAGGAAATGGCGTATCCGGCCATTAATCAAAGAGTTGAGCCCACATATTTGGAACATTTGCTACTGCTACAATATTGTGTCACTAGTTTCTCGATCCGACACCATGGGGCGCTGGTACCATATTGTAGAACTCTATGAGTATAGTCCATGTACCAAATATGGGGGCTCAACTATTCGGTTTAATGGCCGTATAGGCCATTTCCTTATTCATTTCCTTATTCAGAACAGCGCCCCCTGGTATCGAATCGGAAAACTAGTGTTCTATATTGTAGCAGTCTATGATTATGGTCCATGTACCAAATATGGGGGCTCAACTCTTCGATTTAATGGCCGTATAGGTCATTTCCTTATTGATTTCCTTATTCAGCACAGCGCCCCCTGGTGTCGGTTCGGAAAACTAGTGGCACCCTGTTGTAGCACTTTGTGAGTGTAGTCCATGTACCAAATATGGGCGCTCAACTCTTCGCTTTATTGACCGTATAGGCCATTTCCTTATTCATTTCCTTATTCGGATCGGAAAACTAGTGGCCCCACGTTGTAGCACTTTTTGAGTGTAGTCCATGTACCAAATATGGAGGCTCAACTCCTCGATTTAATGGCCGTATAGGCCATGTCCTTATTCTGAACAGCGCCCCCTGGTGTCGAATCGCAAAACTAGTGGCACCATATTGTAGCACTTTGTGAGTATAGTCCTTGTACCAAATATGGGTCTCATCTTTTCGATTTAGTGGCCGTATAGGCCATTTCCTTATTCAGAACAGCGCCCCCTGGTGTCGGATCGGAAAACTAGTGGCACTCTATAAGTATAGTATACATTCCTCCGGACGATCATTTCCTGCAAATAAAAGTTGAAACTTAAGCTTATGACAAATATGGATGGAAAACCAGGACAGTTGATATAGAATTCACAAAACATGCTGGACTTTCTCCTAAGTATGAACAGTAAATAACTGTTTTGAAATATCGAAAAAGTACATATGCGTTCATTACCTTCATTTGGAGTGATTTCTTTTCGTATAAAAAATCGCATAAATCTCAGCACAAATATTCTATGTCCAAAAGAGAAATCAACGAGCCTAAGAAATTCGTTTTCTCATAGAATTATAATATTGCGTTAATTTTATTCTTCCAATTACTAAAATATCACGTTAATTTCATCTTATTAGGAATATCTAATCTATTAACACAAAATCTACCTTGTTTATATTGATATTTCTTCTGAAACATATGCGTCCACCGTTCCTGTTTACACCTTAAATTAAAAGGTTCACATTAAATCCTTTTCAAATCGTTTCGAGATATCGCTCCACGCATCGAAATTTGCCATAAAAGTGCTTACAAACTCCCTTTGAGAATAAAGCATGACCCTTGCAATTCAATGACAACGCCTCATCCTTGGAGGTACATGCATTTAATTATTGTGATGGTGAGGAATAACCAGTAGATGATAACATGCAATGGGTCAATCTCATTTTGTGATAGACTTTTGCTCTATGAACACATGCATGTGTTATGCCAGCTTGGTTCTCCCAAGTAAAATCATCCCTCAGATAATCAGGCTAGACACAGCCACCTCTCCAAAATGGAGGTAAAAAGGTCGTTTGTGTCCAATGAATTCAAGAATATATCGAACGAAGAGACATCCGCCATAGGCGACCATGCACACAAATTTATTCAATGTATTAATGTTTTCAGAATGTTTGTACGAATTGAAAATATTGTGAAACATTGATTAAACATGGAAACTCTCAAGGTGTGGATCTTCAAAATATTTTTGGTAAATTATCCAAGTGCGGGCAAACCAAGCGTGTGCATTGCACGAGAGAACACTGAGTACCTGGATAATGTAAATACCCCGATAGCATACGGGTTACATTGAGGGAATGGCGAGAATCACGAGAACAGAATCGGATATCTCACAGCCTCTGCTCTCTTGTGATCTATCAGTGCAGCAGATGGTAGGATTTTCTGCTTCATTAACTGAACATCAATTGTTATAGCAACTAATAAAGTTTTAGTGTCCCACAGATATCCCCGTAGGATAGTCATAACTGCGTTATGTTAATTTCAAGGTCCTTCATATCCTTCATGAACAGGCGTCGATTGTTATCGCAGTATAACTCAACTTTAATTTAATTTGAATCTCCCATACATCCCCCAGCTGAAGCCGAGTCGTTCTGGCAACTTTTATACTTAAATAATCAATATGTTTACTTAAAATGTAATAGCGTTCTACGTTTCAATATATTTAATTACTTCCAAGTAGAGCCCTCCGGGCGATACTTTTCTGCAGATAAAACATGAAACTTAAGCCACCTGGTGTCGGATCGGAAAACTAGTGGCACCATATTTAGAACTTTGTGAGTGTAGTCCATGTACCAAATATGGGGGCTCAACTCTTTGATTTAATGGCCGTATAGACCATTTCCTTATTAATTTCCTTATTCAGAACAGCGCCCCCTGGTATCGGATAAAAAAAAACTAGTGGTACCATATTGTAGCACTCTACGAGTATAGTCCATGTACAAAATATGGGGGTTCAACTCTTCGATTTAATGACCGTATAGAACAGCGCCCTCTGGTGTCGGATCGGAAAACCAGTAACACCATGTTATAGCACATTGTGAGTATAGTCCATGTACCAAATACGGGGGCTCAGCTCTTTGATTTAAAGGCCGTATAGGCCATTTCTTTATTCATTTCCTTATTCAGAACAGCGCCTCCTGCATGGTGTCGGATCGTAAACTAGTGGTACCATATTGTAGCACTTTATGAGTATAGTCCATGTACCAAATATGGGAGCTCAACTCTTCGATTTCTTTATTCGTTTCCTTATTCAGAGCTGCGCCCCCTGGTGTCGAATCGGGAAACTAGTGGCACCATTTTGTAGCACTCTATGAGTAAAGTATATGTACCAAATATGGGGGTTCAACTCTTGGATTTAATGACCGTATAGGCCATTTCCTTGCTCATTTCCTTATTCAGAACAGCGCCCCCTGGTGTGGGATCGGAAGGCCAGTGGCACCATATTGTAACCCCCTACGTGTATAGTCTATGTACCAAAGATGAATTGTCTGCTAAGTGCCGTAATGGCACTATTAACCCAAAATATATAATCCGAGTATTATTGACTGCTCCTCCGATTTGAAACTTGAATAGTGATCTGTGAACTGGGAACTGGGCGCCAACTTATAATACGTATCATAATTATTAGGGTGATAAGTATCACCTTTTTCTGGCTGTGTTTCATCAACTATTGTTTGACCATACTAATATAATAGCAGATGGGTTAATTTCATCCGATCATTCTGATATTCGAAATGACCTTGCCACAAAGCTTGAAAAATTTCCCGCTTTTTCATCAAATATTTTACGCGCTATGTGGTTTTAGCTACATGTACCCACATCCAAATACAACAATTTTCAGCTAGCTAAAGCAAATATCCGGGCTTGGCTATCAGAACATGTTTCCCAGAGAAATATACAGACATTACAGAGTTGTTTTAACTGAACTATCCTCCATTTTTAAAAAAAAAATTTACCTGCATCAGTGACTTTATTCACTCTTAGTGGAACTCAGAAACCTGAAATAATTATAAAAGTTTATAATAAATACCTGGACTCTCTGTGCCTGCGATAATACAATACCTGTTTCAGAAAGATTCATTTGATCTTGGCTAACATCGGACATACACCGGAAGGGTCATCCTGAATTTATACGCCTGGCATTGTGGGTGGGGACAGATTTTGTAACATTATTTGCGTTGTACTGCATTGGCACTTTTTGGTATCTATTTAGAGGAAACATTCCCAATTAATATATAACTAAATTCGACAGTTTCACGCTTCTGATTTTTCACAAAAATCAACTTTAACCCACAAAATTGCGCAAATTATCGTTTTCAAGAGTATCATATCGCAAAAATTACCATAATTCAATGGAAGGACTAGTACGCTCGTAACGTGTTTTCGAATATGTAGAAATATGAGGGCCATCCATTCAAGAACTAATTAAAGTGTTTGTCATGGTTTCTCTAGGAACCATGGCCTGATCGCCAAGCCCGGATATGTGCTTTAGCTAGCTGAAAACTGCTGTATTTGAATGGGGGTACAAGTAGCAAAAACCACAAAGCGCGCAAAATATTTGATGAAAACGCGGGAAATTTTTCAAGCTTTCACTCTTAGAAATATTCAGGGAATAATCCTGAATAGATCAGGTTGCACATCGGCAACTCAATTTCAGGGATTTTGCCTAAAATCCAGGAATAATTTCCTGAAATTCAGGTAAATCAACCATAAATTAAAGCTAAATTACCTGAATTTTAGGGGATTTTACGTACCTGAATAGGGTCGGGAACTTACTAATCAGGGTGATAAATTTGTCTGAATTTCAAGGAAACTCCTCTCATTCAGCGATCTTTTTCCTGAAATTCAGGGATTCAAATTGAAAATATTGTGAAACATTGATTAAACATGGAAACTCTCAAGGTGTGGATCTTCAAAATATTTTTGGTAAATTATCCAAGTGCGGGCAAACCAAGCGTGTGCATTGCACGAGAGAACACTGAGTACCTGGATAATGTAAATACCCCGATAGCATACGGGTTACATTGAGGGAATGGCGAGAAGCACGAGAACAGAATCGGATATCTCACAGCCTCTGCTCTCTTGTGATCTATCAGTGCAGCAGATGGTAGGATTTTCTGCTTCATTAACTGAACATCAATTGTTATAGCAACTAATAAAGTTTTAGTGTCCCACAGATATCCCCGTAGGATAGTCATAACTGCGTTATGTTAATTTCAAGGTCCTTCATATCCTTCATGAACAGGCGTCGATTGTTATCGCAGTATAACTCAACTTTAATTTAATTTGAATCTCCCATACATCCCCCAGCTGAAGCCGAGTCGTTCTGGCAACTTTTATACTTAAATAATCAATATGTTTACTTAAAATGTAATAGCGTTCTACGTTTCAATATATTTAATTACTTCCAAGTAGAGCCCTCCGGGCGATACTTTTCTGCAGATAAAACATGAAACTTAAGCCACCTGGTGTCGGATCGGAAAACTAGTGGCACCATATTTAGAACTTTGTGAGTGTAGTCCATGTACCAAATATGGGGGCTCAACTCTTTGATTTAATGGCCGTATAGACCATTTCCTTATTAATTTCCTTATTCAGAACAGCGCCCCCTGGTATCGGATAAAAAAAAACTAGTGGTACCATATTGTAGCACTCTACGAGTATAGTCCATGTACAAAATATGAGGGTTCAACTCTTCGATTTAATGACCGTATAGAACAGCGCCCTCTGGTGTCGGATCGGAAAACCAGTAACACCATGTTATAGCACATTGTGAGTATAGTCCATGTACCAAATACGGGGGCTCAGCTCTTTGATTTAAAGGCCGTATAGGCCATTTCTTTATTCATTTCCTTATTCAGAACAGCGCCTCCTGCATGGTGTCGGATCGTAAACTAGTGGTACCATATTGTAGCACTTTATGAGTATAGTCCATGTACCAAATATGGGAGCTCAACTCTTCGATTTCTTTATTCGTTTCCTTATTCAGAGCTGCGCCCCCTGGTGTCGAATCGGGAAACTAGTGGCACCATTTTGTAGCACTCTATGAGTAAAGTATATGTACCAAATATGGGGGTTCAAGTCTTGGATTTAATGACCGTATAGGCCATTTCCTTGCTCATTTCCTTATTCAGAACAGCGCCCCCTGGTGTGGGATCGGAAGGCCAGTGGCACCATATTGTAACCCCCTACGTGTATAGTCTATGTACCAAAGATGAATTGTCTGCTAAGTGCCGTAATGGCACTATTAACCCAAAATATATAATCCGAGTATTATTGACTGCTCCCCCGATTTGAAACTTGAATAGTGATCTGTGAACTGGGAACTGGGCGCCAACTTATAATACGTATCATAATTATTAGGGTGATAAGTATCACCTTTTTCTGGCTGTGTTTCATCAACTATTGTTTGACCATACTAATATAATAGCAGATGGGTTAATTTCATCCGATCATTCTGATATTCGAAATGACCTTGCCACAAAGCTTGAAAAATTTCCCGCTTTTTCATCAAATATTTTACGCGCTATGTGGTTTTAGCTACATGTACCCACATCCAAATACAACAATTTTCAGCTAGCTAAAGCAAATATCCGGGCTTGGCTATCAGAACATGTTTCCCAGAGAAATATACAGACATTACAGAGTTGTTTTAACTGAACTATCCTCCATTTTTTAAAAAAATTTTTACCTGCATCAGTGACTTTATTCACTCTTAGTGGAACTCAGAAACCTGAAATAATTATAAAAGTTTATAATAAATACCTGGACTCTCTGTGCCTGCGATAATACAATACCTGTTTCAGAAAGATTCATTTGATCTTGGCTAACATCGGACATACACCGGAAGGGTCATCCTGAATTTATACGCCTGGCATTGGGGGTGGGGACAGATTTTGTAACATTATTTGCGTTGTACTGCATTGGCACTTTTTGGTATCTATTTAGAGGAAACATTCCCAATTAATATATAACTAAATTCGACAGTTTCACGCTTCTGATTTTTCACAAAAATCAACTTTAACCCACAAAATTGCGCAAATTATCGTTTTCAAGAGTATCATATCGCAAAAATTACCATAATTCAATGGAAGGACTAGTACGCTCGTAACGTGTTTTCGAATATGTAGAAATATGAGGGCCATCCATTCAAGAACTAATTAAAGTGTATGTCATGGTTTCTCTAGGAACCATGGCCTGATCGCCAAGCCCGGATATGTGCTTTAGCTAGCTGAAAACTGCTGTATTTGAATGGGGGTACAAGTAGCAAAAACCACAAAGCGCGCAAAATATTTGATGAAAACGCGGGAAATTTTTCAAGCTTTCACTCTTAGAAATATTCAGGGAATAATCCTGAATAGATCAGGTTGCACATCGGCAACTCAATTTCAGGGATTTTGCCTAAAATCCAGGAATAATTTCCTGAAATTCAGGTAAATAAACCATAAATTAAAGCTAAATTACCTGAATTTTATGGTCGGGAACTTACTAATCAGGGTGATAAATTTGTCTGAATTTCAAGGAAACTCCTCTCATTCAGCGATCTTTTTCCTGAAATTCAGGTAATCAGCCCTGAATTTCAGTTAAAATCCCTGAAATTGAGTTGTGAATATACTACCTGATCAGTTCAGGACTTTTACCTGAATATTTCTGAGAGCATTGTGGCTGTTGACTCATGTAAGTCCATGTCGAATATCAGGATGATAGGATGAAATTAACCCATCTACTATATTAGCATGGTCTAACGGTATATATTTGATCAAGCTGTGTTGGAAAATGGACTCTAGGTAAGGTATACACCGCTAAATTGGCTATCGTTACTTAAATTATTCATTGTTTGGTGGGAATTTGGAAGACTCCATTCAATGTGGGGTTGAGATCGGGTGGAGACGTTTCATTAGGGGTCTGTTTGTTGTGTGTTTTTACTAACTAAATCGGCAGTTCGTACCGTTTTGCAGCTGTTTACCGTCTCAAATCTTTTACGGTCAAGACATATTTTCAAGTACAGTTGCAAATCACTTTTTACATCTAGACTGCTGACGCTCGTTTTGTTAAGAGTTGAGAGTGATTCTCGGCCTTATGTTCTACGAAAATCTGTGGTCGATAATAGTATGTAAAAACTTCTCTAATCGAGCTTGTGAATCAATGGGAAAATAACGTCCGTCTCAGTGCACCAGCGCGGGCAGTTGTGAATCAGTTTGATGGGAAGCGGATCACGACTCGCATCTTCAGGATTACAATATATAATAAAAAGAAATTTAACTGTCTAATTTAGCATCTGACTATTCAGATGATAGAACATAGAGGAACGAACGCATAGATATTTTTCTCAATTTATTTAATAATGAACACAAATGGGGGGCGGGGGGTGAAGATCATCCGGTTTTGTGACTTTGCCCTTCGACATTTGTCCGTGTGCAATGCCTTCAATGTCACAATTTTCCATCACGTAATCACACGGAATAAACGGCACGTATTTCGGTAATCCGACATCTTTACTGCGGCATTATGCTACAAAGCTGGTGAGTTAAGATTTATCGCAAATCATTAGATATTTTGTTTGACTATTAATATGATTCTATCACTGGAAGGAATACTGAAATTACCACTTAAACCCACCTTATCGCTCGTAGATTTATCATTGAAAAAATCACACACGTGTTTGAACCTGTGTCAATTTGCCATTGCGTAGTATACCGAAGGCCTTACAAGAACTGACCGAGAAACAAACAACGCAGGTCAATTGTTTGCAAAATCAATTCCCCATGTGTAGAGGCGCTCACATCTTGAAATTTTGACTGATAATGTTTGTCACATTTATCACATTGTAGCACTTGAAATAAACTACTTCCTGTCGAAAGATGAAAGTCTAAATTTAATTAGGGAATCAGCCATGTACAATTTTGTTAATACTGCCGAACGTTATTCTAACGCGAATTATTTAGGAGTCTGATGCCTCTGTTGGACGTTGTGCTCTTCGTCTACATCTTCATCTCGCCGCAATTCTTTGATTTTCAAATATAGTCTGTACGCAAATGAGTATTATTTTGAACGAATATTTTTATATTGATCAACTTCATCCCAGACTGGGGGGATATATGTATCAAAGCTCGACTAAATTACCTGTTTAAGGCAGACAGTACTCGTTCAATACTCCAAGCTAGTCCAGTCCGTGATACGCGTTGTCAAGCACATGTGGATCTGCAATGTGATAGGCACAGGTGGGATTCCGCTATATAAACTTAGACCATCTATCCCGACGTTTTGTCATGCTCTAATTAATTCTAGTGGTAAAAGGCTGATAAAATCATCGACGAAGAGCTGCAACCAGCCATGACGTACTACGTACTGGGAGTTTAAATTTTTTTATTCCATTGCCTGTGTCATATTGACCTCTCGAAAGTGCAATGTGAATAACTGAGCTGAAACGCTAGTAGTATAGTCTAAGCATTTAAACTCTGTTTGACCTACTTATTTGTTCCCTGGGTAAAATTTAAGGGGAGGGGGTCACGTGGCGATCACGTGATCAAGGCATGTTCTGACTTGTTCTGGGCTGTGCAGTTCTGCAATGCATGTAGTGACCTTGAAGCGGGGACATTCCGGGGTTTCCCCACTGGGTTTCCTACTGGGGAGTCAATTGCGTCATTCTTTTTTCCATCGGGGTATTTCCATTTTCATTTAACCTGGCATTTTCGTATACAGAGCTTGGACAAAAACTGGGGATTGTAAAATAACCCGGGGCTAGGTGGGCAGTTCCATTTGGACCAATTAGCGGTCGAGAAAAAAAGCCAATGAGCGATCGATAAAAGAACTAATGGACGGGTACTAGGATTTCGCTGACTTTGGGGACTTGGGGTACCTACATTCGCTGACCTACATCCGGGTACTATAACATAGGGGTACTATTACATCCGGTACTTTTGGATGACGTTATGTGTGACGTCAGATCGCGCGTGACTTTGGATCGGGGTTTCCCAAACCCAGTGGGGGTTTTTCCCCCGGGCCCGCCCGCCCGCTCGCCTGCGCGGGTTATCCGGCCGCGCGCGGATTATCCGGCCGCACGCCTGCGCGGGTGAAAAAAATGTCACTTCCGAGCTCTGAGCTCCAAGAGCTCCGAGTTCCAAGAAGTCCGAGTTCCAAGAGCTCCAAGAGCTCCGCCTCACGGGAGCTACCACCACCACCGGGCGTTGACATCTCCGAGCTCGGTGCTCTTGCATATAAACACGACATGCATCTGTGAAAGCTTCATTATACGCCTGGTGTCCATGGAGACGAGAGCCATTGTTTACGCATGTCACTTGTTTTCGAAGTCATTTTCTACGCCATTTAATCTACGTAGACATTTGCATTCTCATACATACTAATCGTATACAGCGAAACCATCTCACGGAACGGAGTCCCGATAACGCGCAAATTCAAAGTACGTGCGAAGAACGATCACACACGAGAGTATTAGAGCACCCCTATACGATGACGGTGAGCGGCCCTACGGGGTGTGGAAAGACGTCCTGGGTGATGAAGTTCTTAGAGGAAGGGCCCATCCGTTATACACGCATTGTATGGTGTTATATCCAGTGGCAGCCCGCCTACAAAACTGCAAGTTTACATAATGTGAGTTTCGTCCCAGGAATTCTTCACGACATAGACGAACCATATTACTTTGACCCCGAGCAGACCAACGCGGTAGTGCTAGATGATCTGATGAGTGCTATGACAATTCGAAAATCGCCGACCTATTCAGCGAATGGTCCCATCATCGAAATCTGTCCGTCATCTATTTGACTCAGAATCTCTTTCCTCAATGGAAGGCGTCCAGAGATATTGCCTTGAACTGCCAATACTCTGTGTTGTTCCCCAATCCCATCTACAGAGCACAAATCCGTGTGTTTGGTAGTCGAATTTATCCTCAGAACATCGACCATTTCATGCAGGCGTTTCAAGGAGCGACAAGCGTCCGTACGGCTACCTGTTCGTAGATTTAAAAGCCCATACCCCCGAAGATAGTCGGCTGACGACCCACCTGTTACCCGGTGAGGCATCACCACAACGTCATATACCCCTACATCATCCACCGAGTCCACATCTGCCAGAGCAGCAGCAACAACCCGCCCGCGTACAGCAGGTCCCCTTCATACCATCGCTATATAGCTGAAATATTGCTGAATGCGACGTTAAACCTTAATTTCTCTCTCTCTCTCCTTCATACCATTAGTCCCGGAATATCACCCAACCTCGAAGGACCAACCCAAAGCCGTACAAGGGAATGAACATAATATGAACTCGAGGCTATGGAAGGATTTGTTCAAAGAAAGTATGAACGCCGAGATGGGTAAGATGTTGGAGGCCACAGGACAAGTTTCAACACAAAGGGTATTTGAAAGCCGCAATGTTAGCCCATAACAGATTGGCACCCAGACTACGACGGGTTTTACGTCAGCAGTATGCCGACTTGCTGATCCATATAAAATAGCATCTGAACCACCAGATTTGTATCATACTATGTATCAGCTCCTCGTCGAACTGGCTAACTTACCATAGATCGCCATTTCGGCTACTATGGATGTTAATTCATTCTATACTGTAGTATTCCAAATGGCGGTGGACCTGAACTTGGGGATGAATTGATGGCGCCAATTCATACCTGAATTATTAAGGCGACACATGACTCAATTGTAAATCTCTGCTTTGTAACAGGTGTCGTGCCATCTTCAATGAAAATTGCTAAAGTTACTCCCGTTTTTAAATCTGGAGACTCCAGTCTGGTAGAAAATTATAGGCCGATATCGGTTCTTCCATGTTTCAGCAAAGTTCTCGAAAAGTTAGCAGCAAAACGTATCAATGAATTCTTATGTACACACGCAATTCTTTGCTCAAACCAATTCGGATTCAGATGCAATCACTCTACTTTCCTAGCTGTTTTGTCTCTCTATGAATCACTGGTCTCCGCTAAGGAATCCAAACAGTACAGTATTGTTTCTTTTCTCGATCTTTCGAAGGTCTTTGATACTGTGAACCACGATATTCTTCTTCATAAGCTTCATCATTATGGATTCCAGGGCGTGAGTAACCACTGGCTCAAGAGTTACTTATCTGAACGCTACCAGTCGGTCAACTTCAATGGTACGGCATCTGATTTGAACCCAGTTACCTGTGGTGTTCCACAGGGATCCGTCCTTGGTCCTATATTATTCCTGATTTACATCAACGATCTCAATGTGGTTTCTCAACTTCTTAAAATAATTATGTTTGCTGATGACACCAGTGCTGTATATTCCCATGCAGACCCGACTACCCTATTTCAAACTATGTCAAACGAACTCTACTTAATGTACAATTGGTTTTCTTGTAATATGCTATCCTTAAATATAACGAAAACTAGATTTATGTTAATAAAACCAAATAGTAGGGCTCATATGTCATTTCTACCGCAATTATATATCATGGGCCAGGAAATTGAACAGGTTAAATATTTTAAGTTCCTTGGCATTTACTTCAATGAAAAACTGAATTGGTCCACTCATATTAACGAAGTATGTAAAAAAATATCCAGAAATATAGGAGTAAACCATGTTATAAAAAACTGTCTTAACATGAAAACTTCACGTATCTTGTACCAGTCTTTAATCTATCCATATCTACAATATTGTAACCTGATATGGTGTAATACGTATCACAGTCACCTTTTACCGTTAATTAGACTGCAAAAAGAGCAATAAGAGTTATTTCCTTAAGCAACAAATATGATCATACAGCTCCTTTGTTTGCAAAACTGAAACTGCTGACCCTAAACGACATTAATTCTGACCTTACTCTACGCCTTGCCCACAAATTTCTCTACCACCCTTTCCTTTTATCGTTTGAATTCCGAACCTACTTCACGAGATTGAAAGAAATACACCAATACCACACTCGTGGCCATGATCTTGACCTATATAGACCATTTTATCGTACTGACCTTAGTCTGTACACTCCTAAAATAAGGGGCCATATGAGTGAAATAAATTACCCTCGGAGCTGAAACAATGCAAATCTATTTCTCTTTTTAAATCTAAGATACAAACATATTTATTGCAAAATACCGCTAATTAATATATTTTATTTGCAAAGCTGAGCAATTGCATCATACCTGTTGATCATTCACCCGAAATATAAACTTTGTGCTCTTTTATTCCATACCTCCACTATCATGTTAGACATTCTTTAATACAAGCTGTCTTTCTTTTATTATATCTTGATTTTGTAATTAATCCGGGATAATTCAAACCCTTCGGGGTTTATCTCCCGCCAATCTATATATTCTCTAATCTGTATATATTACTGTACTTGTATTCCCTTTCTGTATATGACTGTTTAATTTGATTTCTTTTGATTGGTGAATAAACAAACAAACAAACAAACAAGTTATTTAATGGTATGCAAGCAAGCCCGTAGGCTGGTTTCGAAATTTGCGATCACCGTCGAGGCGGAACTCGCAATGCAAGTATCTAGACGTGAAACGGCACATTCTTTTGCATTTTGACAGCATGTTTCTGAATATTGAGAACCGTATTTTTTAGACTTGGGTAACTTGGATTCCTGCTAGGATTATTAAAATCTAAATGTGGTAAAGTAAAATTTTGCACGGAATGTTTCTGACTTCACAAAACTGTAGAGCGATGTATGTGGTTGTGATTTTCATCCACCTATTGGGTCTATGTAGTAGGATAGTCAGATTGGGAGTCAGGAGAGCATGCACTTCGCTCCGAGAAATTGGTCTAATTCTGTGGATTTCAGTTGATCTTAGTTCTGATTTTTGTTTATTACTTTGGTGAACGCTTTAGATAAGTACCTATAGTGAAATTTTGAAATTATTTATCAGATTCCCGTTTTTCAAGGAATTTTTAGTCTCTGTCAGTTCAGTCCAGTTCGAGAAGACAAGAGGTCCGCCATTACTACCTTCTCAGTCTTTATTACTGAGAGGGTTGGAGGATTATATTCTCTCTCTCTCTTTCTGTGTTTGTCACTGTCTGTAAATATTTCATATTCTCTGTAGTGTAGATATTTTCTAGTTTTGTTTGGTTTAGTTCCAGGTTGATTCGTTTTTCGTTCGGTTTAGCTTGAGTTAGATTGCACATTTTATTTTGTGTATATCAAAATAGGCTAAGTACATGTCATAACAGCCCTGTAGTGACAGTATAGGCCCATGTTATAGTCCTGAGGTACAATTTTGTACTGGTTGTTGTTTAGTGTTCTTTTGTCCTGCGACGTAACCGAGCAACGCATGCAATAGCGCAGGACTTGGCGCTAAGCTATTGTTCTGCCTAGACCCGAGATTCTCTAGCCATAGGGAAGATACACATACTCGTAGGAGTGAGAGTCCCTAAGTGGGGGTCAGTGTCTGCTCTTTTGGAGAGTATTTTATTGAGGTGTGTGCTGCTCACCCATTCAGGTGAGGCTTCGTAGTGGGACTTTGAATTTTTTTAATGGCGCTCAAAAAGGTTTGCTAGACCACTGACCCTAAAACTTACAGGCTTACAGGACGTTAACCCGACTGATATATATCGCGTATTGAAAGAATTTATTGAAACAAGACGAACCGTCCTTGAAGCTCTAGTATAGGTGTCAAAGACCCTATGGAACGTACCAGTAGCATATGAAGGGGTTAAAGTTGACCTGATGCATAACAGCATAGGTGTTTGAGATCAACAATGTGGTTTTGAAGAAAAAGAAGTAAATTACTGATAAAGATTAAAGCAGTGGTCGAGTTCCCAGACTCTGCGATTTGAGAAATATGGTGATGTTCTATTCTTTCGATAGGGAGTGAAGACAGGAGTTCGAAGAACTTGGATGTCGAAGATCGAACTAACTTTACCTTCTTCCATTTAAGTTGGAAATTTTAGACTTCCTGTTTGGTCAGGTAAAGACATGTAAAGACTTGTGGATCAGAAGATCATATGAACCGAACGTGCCCTTTTAACGGTAAATGCCTGATTTGTCGCCAGGAAGGACATTTGAGAAAAACTTGTCCGAAACTCAAAAAGGTGCCCACAGATACCGTGACTATCAATAAAGAAAATGATTCACTGAATACTCCTCCTGTTACCCTCACAAAGGTTCGTTAAAATATTTATGCAGAGACTCTCAGGCGAAAAAAAATATCTTTCGGCTGCAGAGTCTCAGACTAAAGTAGTAGACATCTGGAAACGCATAGAACCTGATGGCAACCCCATCAAAGAAAATACAAATAACATGAGTCATAAGGAAAATGACTCCGCAAAAGTAAACGAGAAATCTTCAAATCGCTCCGCGCCTCTCGTTGATGAGGTGGAAGAAAATTGTGGTTCAGAAGATAACGATATTGACATTGGCAGTGAAACTGACAACGAAAGTGTAAATACTATCCCAAATGATCAGAAGTCCGATTTTGATCATACTGAAAGTGTTGACATCACAATGACTCCGATCCAGGTGATTCAGAGAGATGTTACCTCTTCTGAATTAGACAGTAAGACTTGGCAGATGCCAGTCATGTATCAAATCAAGATACACGTATGCAATCTGGCGATTCATACGTTAATCCTATTCACTCTGGTGTAGAATTGAACTATACACCAAGTGACGAAATAATAAAATAATTCACAGATTTCTTTATATAGACTTAAATGGCTCAGTCACCAACCATCATTCAGTGGAATTACAGAGGAGTTTGGCCAAATTTAAATGGACTCAAGATTATGAACCGCCAGCTTTTTGTCTCAATGAGACTTTCCTGAAGATAGCAGATAAAGATAAATTTGAATTTCGCCAAACCACACCTTATCATTCCTACGCTTTGGAGGAGCATAGAAAGGCTACAGGCGGTTCTTCAATATTGATTAAAATTGGTGTACTACACAGTCCTGTTGATTCAGCGACAGACTTATAAGCTGTAGCAGTTCGTATTACCTTGAATTTTGTTTTCACATTATGCATAGTGTACACACTTTCTTCTGGTGGTCTCCGTCTTAGTGAACTTTAGAATCTTTACGATCAGCTCCCGAAACCTTGTTTATTGATGGGTGATTTTAACGGTCGTAATATCCTCTGGGATAATGAAGAGAATTGTAAAGGTAAAATTCTTTATGTATTTTCAATGATGGTTCTTATACGCACTTGTTCTCAGCATTAGATATCTCACTTTGCGACCTTCCTATACTCGAATAATTTACTTGGTCTGTTCATGATGACCTTCGTGGAAGTGATCACTTTCCCACTGTTTTAAAAGCTGTTCATTCAGCTGATGACCCCATTTAACAAGGTATAATTTCAAGAAAGCAAATTGGCCAGAATTTAAAAAGCTTTGTCCACAAAAACTACAAACAGTCTCTTTCGCTGAGAATACAGTTATTCTCAGATATGCTGATTGAAATTGCTAACCAAACCATACCCACATCTTCAGAAGTTGCACATATAAAAAAACATGGTTTAATGATGACTGCAAAGAAGCAAGAAAGTGTAGGAAGAAAGCTGAACGGTGTTTCAGCCGACATCCTACTTCCGCAAATTTGAAAGATCTCAGAGTTACCAGAGCTAGAGCCCGCATAACCATGAAACAGAACAGACGTGATTATTGTAAAAATTATGTTTCTAAGATCAATACACATACTCCTATAACAACAGTTTGGAATATGGTCCAAAGAATTAAAGATAAAAGCTGCAAAGTCAGTGTTCATCATATCAACGATGGAATCAGGTGATAACGAACAGAGTAGAAATCGCAAGTAAGCTAGGTGAAACAACTGCCAAAAACTCTTCGTTGCCGAAAAAGAGAAGAGAAAAATGAAATTAAATTCTCCTCCGATAACCGGGAAAGCTATAACGCTTTGTTTACGATTAGGAACTTCATCCTTCTCTCGAGAAAGGTAACGATTCTGCTGCAGGCCCTGATAATTTTCATTACCGACTTTTGAAACCTCTACCCGAATCTTCTCTAGAAATTCTATTACACATATTCAACAGATTTTGGATGACAGAAGACTTTCCGTCGTCATTGCATAATGCCATTATCATACCAGTACCAAAGCCTGGCCGTAACCATACAGACCCTGGTAATTATCTTCCGGTTTCACTGGCAAGCTGTGTAAAACAATGAAATGCATGATAAATGATCGCCTTGTTTGATACCTAGAAACTGAAAAGAAACTTACTGATATTCAAGCTGGTTTCCGTAAAAATAGAATTTAGTAAATGACCATTTAGTCAGGTTAGATGCCTATGTCAAAAATGCTTTGTCCAAAAATGAACACGTGGTTTTTATCTTTTTTTTATTTAGAAAAAGCCTATGATACTACATAGAAATATGGAATTCTAAAAGACCTTTATACTATGGTATTAAAAGGCCGTTTACCATTTTTATATCCAATTTCTTGAATGATAGAGAATTCCAAGTTCGGTTAGGTACAACCATGTCTGATCATTTCAATCAGGATCAGGGTGCCCCACAGGGCAGTATTTTGCCTACTTCTCTGTTTATTATCAAGATTAACAGCTTAGTTAGCTGCAGTTTTGAATAAATCAATTGATGGTTCACTCTTTATAGACGATTTCAACATATCGTATAATGGAAAAGATATACACAATATTGAAAGAACATTACAACTTTGTCTGAATAGAATTTAGAAATGGTGTCTAGAAAATGGCTTCAAGTTCTCCAGAGCTAAGACAAATTGTATACAATTTTGCAGAAAGTATTTCCAGCACAAAGATCCAGTACTTACATTAGATGGAACTGAGATCAAGGTAGTAAAAGAGGTCAAATTCTTGTATGACCACCGATTAACGTTTTTATCGCATATAAATTGCTTGAAAGTTAAATGCACGAAAGCTCTTTATTTGTTGAAGGTAGTTGCCAGCTATAGGTGGGGAGGAGATCAACACTTCTCCATTTATATCGTTCTAAACTTCATTATGGCTCTGTTGTTTACAACGGTGCAAGCAAGTCAAACTTGGCAAAGCTAGATCCTATTCTCAATCAAGGACTAAGACTTTGTCTAGGAGCGTTCAGAACATCCCCTAAGGAAAGCTAAAATGTCGAAGCGGATGAATTCCTTTAGAACTCCGAAGAATTAAACTATCACTGCAATATTTCACAAAATTGGGATCAAATCACTCAAATCCTGCATATAACTGTATAATTTTCAACCCTCAGACCGTAGATTTCTATTTAACGAAACCTTCCATTATTCCATCTCTTGAAATTTTTATGAAACCACACATTGTAGCAGCTGGTATTAAGCTTAGTCAAATTTTACCAAGCTCCTACCAACTCCACCATGGTAGTTAGCCGAACCAGAAGTAGATATTACACTGACGAAATATAAAAAGCCAGACACGAGCCGGCTCGTGTATACACAAGAATTTGATCTACTGAGTGAAAAATACAGATCGCATCAGGCTATTTATACAGATGGTTCTAAAGATGGTGAGAGAGTAGCATGTGCTACTATCTTTAATTCGAAAACTAAAACCTGTCGACTACCCGGTAACAGTTCGATATTCACTGCAGAAGAAAAAGCTCTTTAGAAGGTGGGACCACTAAAAGGATCAAAATATGTCATATTCTCAGATACACTATCATGTCTTCATGCGATTAAAAGTGGAACTTCAACTCATCCCAACATCTTGAATATTCTACAATTATATGACTGTAGATTTGACCAACAGATTGACATTGTTTTTTATTGGTTGCCTAGTCACGTTGGCGTCAATGGTTATACTGAGGCTGATAAAAATGGCTACGGCAGTCCTAGATAATGAGGTTGATCCTGTTGGAATCCCACACAGCGATTTTAGACCCTCTATCTGTGCTTATGCGAGAATTACAAGCATCTGGTCCGTCATCCATAATTCAGCCGTCGTCCATTAGAGAATATCCGCGTCCATAATCCAAAGACCTATTTCATATTCCATATAACAGTATTAGCACCAAATTCAAAAGAGCAATCATAGTATACATAAACATAAGCTTGTTTCCTGCAAGAGAGAAGCGGTCAACAGTTTTCAATGATGCCGGCAAGACATCATGATGTTCCAAAAATATCAAATCGGTATCGCTGATCAGTATTCTTAATCCATAATATTCGTTGTAAGGTCGTCATCTAAAGAATGATGTATCTCAGCCACGCCTTGATTGTGCCTGTTCATATGAGTACCGTGAGGATCTTGACGTACATGGGTTCATACGGCCCCTAGTCCCGGGTTAAGCGGAATTAGACACAAGTTGCGAAATGTAACGCCATAGATCTTGCACGCTACGCTCGTATTTTGCTATCAGCATGCGATATATATCGCCAAATTTGAGAAACTTTGAGTGGAAGCGCTTGGCGGTGTAGCCCTGTTTTATAAGTTTCTGCAACAATGTTTTGTGACGTTGATTAAAATCGTCACATTTAACACAGGATCTAGCAAATGCTACTAGGCGTGATATGTATACGCAATATGCAGGTCCCACTGGAATATTACTGTCCAGAAAGGGATAGTTTACGATGTTGAAATTGTAATCATCTCTTTTGTCATACAGTCGACGAGAGAGAAGGCCCGCTTCATTTTTATAGAGATATAGGTCTAAATATGATGTGCCTGTAGGGTTATCTGTAGTTTCCTTCAAATCCAGTGAAGGTGGATATATATCCTTCACTGCGTCATTTATATAGCGATTACCCACAGCGAGAAGATCGTCTATATAGCGTTTGGTGAATGAGAAGGAACGGGATTTGAATGGATCGGTTTTTTGAAAGCGCCTGCATATAGTCATATTCATAAGAGAACAGATATAGGTCACCCAATAGGGGTGCACAATTAGTACCCATTGGAATACCTACAAGCTGTTGATATATTGCGTTGCCAAATTTCACATAGATATTTTTAATGAGAATTCAAGCAACTCTATAAATAAAGAAACATCCCATGAATGATATCTCTTGTATGTAGTAGAGCTAAAGAATGCTTTATGGCTTCCGACATTAATATATCTACGATCAGTTTTCTTGAACACAGATACTATTAATGATCTTAGACGGTCAATAAGGTCCTGATCAGGGATTGTAGTATAGAGAGTCGAGAAATCCCATGTGGATACATGTCTGTACGGTATGTGACCTTTAGCTTCAAGTTCTTCCGTAAGACATTTTGAGATTTTCAGTATCGACATACATTCAACGCCAGAGTTTTTAGAAATAGTGGCGCAATACCTTTCCCAAAATGCTTTTACCTCCTGAAGGGCCCTCGTCAACAGGGTTGAAAGAAGCTTGGTGGTGCAGCTTCTAGAACCAGCTATGAATCTAGCTTTGTACGGTAATTTATGCATTTTGGGAGTCCAGTATACCTTTGGTATACCGTTATGTTTGGTTGGAATACAAATACCTCTTTCCTTGAGAAACGTTTTGTGATTGTTAAATAAATCTGCAAGAGTAAATGCAGTTTGAGAGTAAGTAGACGTATTTGATGACGATATGTTTACACTCAATTCTTCAACCAGCACCTGGTAATGGTAATATTTACATATGAATATTATATTATTTGGAGCTTTGTCTGCTGGGACTATGACGAATTTATTCTGGAGATTAGCTAGAACTTCTTGCGAATTGGGGCTTCTCAGTACTTGTTTTGCTTGGGGAAAGGTACTTCTGTCAATATGGCGGATTGTTTCAACGACCTTGCTCTTTGTGAGGTCCAGCCAATCAGCGAGTACTGTAGGTTCAACTTTTTCTCGCTTAGACCAATCAATAAAGTACTGTTCCAAAGCAGACAGGACTATCTTCTGGTCGGCCTTCAAATTTATATTTCTCGGCTCTCTATATTTAGGTCCCTTCATCAGGAGTAATCTTAGGTCCTTATCACTCACCACATCAAGGTCACCAGTCACAACATGTTTGCATGGTGTATAGATAAAGTTCGACGAGTCACAAGCACAACTATAGCCCCCCGACGTGTATAAGTTCCAGTCAAACTCCTTGACAGCATTAGAGTTATTGAATATTTTGGTGGCTATAGATAGGCTGATTCAATCTTTATCGGATGATGTGGATGATAGCAAACTTCATGAGTTCAAAAAACTGTAGGCTATACTCATCTAAACATCCGGAAACGTTTCGATCAAGCCATGCTCAGGCGATGTGGAATCGGCCATACTCGATTAACTCAAGAACATTTACTGAAAATAGAGTCAGTCCCAAGGTGTATTCCATGCGACGAAGATCTCACAGTGAATCATATTCTTATCGGCTGTATAGATTTTAAGATTGTAAGAGGTACTATTTATCGAGCAGCTACTTTAGAAGGTCTTTCTAGTCGGGTAAAAGAATATTGTATTTTAGGTTATTTGAGAGAGATCGGTTTGTTGTACAAATTTTAATGTATGTACACGTTTTCAATGCGTTGGATTACTAAGTTATTACTTAAAATTGTGTTCGATAGTTGCTATATATATATATAGCTGAAATATTGCTGAACGCGACGTTAAACCTTAATTCTCTCTTTCTCTCTCTCTCTCTCTGTCCACCCCCCGCCCCCCCCTCTCTCTCTCTCTCTGGTAATTAGAATGGAATGGCTATTCTAAATCTTTCTTTCTATAGAATACTATACTCTGACGTGATTCTTTACAAATTATACCTACGTCATCCATCATGGGGGTCGCATACTTGATTCTGATTGGTCGAGCCGTTGAGTCTACGTCATGCCCGGTGATGACGTCACTTCGCATAATGACATTACTTCCAGCGATGATGTCTCGTCCGGTGATGCCACGTCCGGTGATGATATCACTTCTTGTCTTCTCCTTTCACCCCTGGCCTCATTTCACCACGATCACATTCATGTCGTTGTTGTTGACCCTGATCATGTTCATGCGCCTAAAGCGAACCTAAACCTGATCATGATCAATGAGCATTTGTGTAAGCGGTAAATTTCTCCACTACTAAGAGGTACAGGGGCTCAATGTGTGATCTCTGCAGTTAAATGTTACAACTGTCATGTGTTCGTGCATGTATTCTTGCTCAAGTTGAGCACTTAGGACCAGTTTATGTGTTGAAATTACATGAACTTCAAGACTAATATTATTTTGCGTAAATTCAACTTTGGTAGATGACACCTATTTTCACATGTAGCCATTCTGTAATTATTGAAATATTCCACCTGATTAGCGATATTCAGAGTATAAAATGGAAAAATGGCAACCATTTGCTGAATTCAATCTGATTTTATGCAAGTTTAGAAAAGTAGGCCGTCACCAGTTGTATTTCACAGATGTTAATCTGTCAGAAATAAAACAATGGAGTATCGACTTTCAATGTTCATTTTGAATACAATTCCAGATTTCGTTAATTATTATTTTAGAATTTACTGAATTATGGGTTGCCCACTGTACCTAAATCAGACTGACAACACTTGAGTCGGCCTTTTTACACCTATCTGAGGCTAAAGTTAATAAATATTGGTATGTAGCCTGGACAATGGCTGTTTAAAGTTATACTCTTGCCCCAAGGGGGTTGGGTTGGTGGTAATTCTGCTTTTCTCTGTGTACTGGTGAACACCTATTCACCGCATAAGTAGAAGACGCTCGAGGTATGATAAATAATAATTCTAATATATTCATCTACTATAAACAGCCCATGGTCGGGCGATGAACACTTTGTCTCTGCGGGGACACGAATTAGTGAGTGTAAAATTGGAACATTTCATGAGCAAACATACTTTGATACGAACAATTTTCATATTAAATGAATCAAAAAACTTTTGATGCCAATTATAATTTCGTCCATTCTTGTCAGGCAAATGCGGTAATATAATATTTAAGAGTGCAATTACTTTTTTTACAGAATAAACTTAAGGATATATCCCGATTCTACTCAAAGCACAATCCTCCAGCGGGTGCTTTGTAAATCCTTTTATCTACTTGTTTACTACGGTTTATTAATCGAGTGTGACAAAATTCAATTTGTATACTAATTGAATTTAGAAAGTTGCTAACATTTATATCCAATTGTTTTTAGGATTACAAGCGTCTAGTCCGTCATTCATAATCCAGCCGTCGTCCATTAGAGAATATCCGCGTCCATAATCCAAAGACCTATTCCATTTCCATATAACAGTATTAGCACCAAATTCAAAAAGACAAAAGTATACATAAATATAGGCTTGTTTCCTGCAAGAGAGAAGCGGTCAACAGTTTTCAATGATGCCGGCAAGACATCATGATGTTCCAAAAATATCAAATCCGTATCGCTGATCAGTATTCTTAATCCATAATATTCGTGTAAAGTCGTCATCTAAAGGATGATGTATCTCAGTCACGCTTTGATTGTGCTGTTCATATGAGTACCATGAGGATGTTGAAGTACATGGGCTCATACGGCCCCTAGCCCCGGGTTAAGCGGAATTAGACACATGTTACGAAACGTAGCGCCATAGATCTTGCACGCTACGTTCGTATTTTGCTATCAGCATGCGATATGTATCGCCAAATTTGAGAAACTTTGAGTGGAGGCGCTTGGTGGAATAGCCCTGTTTTATATGAGAGCTTCACTCTCGCGAGATTGAATCCTTATCTAAACATCATGAAACTCAAAAAATAGACGAGGTCACATAGTGGGATAGCGAACTCTGTCCGGCTGTCTGTCTGTCCGTCTGTCCGTCTATCCCATCATTAACGTTAGTTGCCCGTGTGGTATCCATAACATATAATACCTGTACTCAGGAAAACATAAATAGTAACCACAACCAGAATAGCATACATAATAACCGTATCAATGAGAGCATTCAAAATTGCCGCAACCAATGTAGTATCCCTGGTAAATGTATCCAAAGAGAGAGAATTAAGGTTTAACTTCGCGTTCACCAATATTTCAGCTATATAGCGACGATCAAACAAAATTCTGAGTAATCCAACAGAAACAAGTCAACAACCCAGCAATCCAGAAGTAATCAACGCAACACATCAAAACCATGTACATACCCTATCTGGCCTGGGCTTTTTGGGACCTGTCCAGGCCTGGAGGGGGAGCCGAAATGGCCCCCCCCCCTAATTATTTTTCTCACCCCTTGAGCTAGGGGGCTGAAACTTATCACACTATACCCTGTGGTGAAGCTCTATCAGAAAATGTAAAAAAATCCAAGATGGCCGCTTTGATGACGTCACAGTGACGTCATTATCAAAAACGGCATTTTTGGGTCGATTTTTCGGTCAGATTTTCCGAAATTTTTATTTTTGCAATTTCTCCGCAAAAACTGCATGATAAATTAGTAAATATTAATGTAATGTAAAATAAAATAGTTTTTGCACACTTTTCATTGCGGAAAAGCAGAAATTTTGAAGAAATATTACAAAAACATCACTTTTCTGGGACCCCACGTGGCCGCCATCATGGATTTACCCATGATCCTCTGCTCGGGGGGTTATGCAAATAGGCTCAAAATGACCCCAATACGATAAACTATAAAGTGCCAGCTCTCCATTTTTTGTCGTTGCGGAATAAGCGCAGAAAGTTTGGTAGGGGCCATAATGCCCCCCCCCCAGGCCAGGTAGGGTTAAAACTTATACAACAAACCGATTTCTCTCAAATAACCTAAAATATAGTCTTATTTTACCCGTCTAAAAAGATTTTCTAAAGCAGCTGCTTGATAAAAAGAATGTCTTACAATCTTAAAATCTATACAGTCGATCGGAATATGTTTCACTGTGAGATCTTGGTGGCATGGAATACACTTTGGGGCTGGTTCCTTTTTTAGTAAATGTTCGTGAACTAATCGGGATGGTCGATTCTACTTCACCAGATCATGGTTTGATCGAAACAATCCTACAGTTTCTTAAAACTCTTGAAGTTTGTTATTGTTACAGCATCCCATAAAGATTAAAACAGCTTTCTCACATAAAAAGCACAGACAGAGGATCTGAAATCGCTATATGAGATGCCAACAGGATCAACCTCATTACCTGGAGCTGCTTTAGTCATTTCATCCGATTTAGTATTTCCTTTGATGCCAACATGGCTAGGCATCCAACAAAACACATCAATCTGTTGATGAAATCTACGGTCATATAATTGTAGAATGTTGAAAATGATGGGAGAGTTGAAGTTCCACTCTCAATCGCTTGAAGGCATGACAGTAAATCTGAGAATATGACATATTTTCCTTCTATAGTGGACCCAATACCTTCTAAAGCTAACAATAGAGCTTTGGCTTCGGCAGTGAGGTTTTAGTTTCGGAACTAAAGATAGTGGCACACGTTACTCTCTCACCGTCTTTAGAACCATCTGTATAAATAGTTTGATGCGATCTGTGTTTTTCTCTCAACAGACCAAATTCTTGGGTATATACGAGATAGCTCGTGCCTGCCTTTTTATATTTCGTCATTGTAATATCTACTTGTGACCTGGCATTAACCATGGTAATAGTCTTAGTAATCGATACCGATACAGTATACTTGGAAACTAGCATTGCATCCATTGCAACCCAACCCATTATAGCATACTTTATAACCATACCCATTACAACATCTTTAGACACAGCTACCAATGGAGTATCGATAGCAACCTTACCCATGGTAACCGCATCAATCAGTATGAACAGCAAGTATTATACCATACACAGTAGCTGTAACAAGGCTACCACTCATAGTAATTGTGTAATGTTAATTTGATTTGACATGTTTGAGATGTTTTTTGGAATGTTGCCTCTTCAGGTATTCTCTTTTGCAGATATCGCCTTATGGTACCAGTCTGTCGGTCTGTAATAGCCGTCCTACATTGCAGGGATCATTGGTACAGAATGCGAAGAAATCCTCGATTTAGATTTTCAAAGAGTGCAGTGGAAAAACTTTCATTGTAGTTTTTAGGGCAAATCAACTAAACATAGTCTAGTCCGACATTCATTAATCAGCCGTCAACCATTATAGAATTTTCTCGTCCATAATCCAAAGACCTGATTCATATAACAGCATTAGCACCAAATTTCAAATAAAGCATATCTAAACATAAGCTGGCTTCATGCAAGAGATGAGGTCAATAGTTTTCAACTGTGCCGGGAAGAAATCAAGTTATTCTGATCATTAAATCCGTCTCGCTGATCAGTATTCTAATTTCCAAATGAATTTCAAAGGTCGCTTACTAAAAGCACGATGTATCTTCTCAGTAACGTTTTAATTGTGACTGTTCATATGAACATCATGAAGATGTTAACCTCAGGAGATCTGGGCTATTACCCATTAAGATATGGAATAATTAGTTTAGGAACGATCAAGTACTTGTATGTCCTCTTAGGCAAGAACAACGCAAAAATGGACTGAAAATACCGATTACACCTCGTTGTCGCCATTTTGAATTTACCCATGATTCGTTGCACCTAGGATTATGCAAGAAGTCTCAAATAAAATCATTAAGATTAGCGGAAGAGTCATAAAGTTTCACCTCTTTTATTTTCTTCTCAGCTGAGACGAAAAGTCTGGTAGGTAGGGGAGGATAATTCCCTCCCCGGCCAGATAGGGTTAAACTACATGAGATTCATACGGCCTTTATGTAGAACCATCAATATATACAAGAAAACATCCTGGACTACTGTTTTCTAAGACCTGTCCATTTGATGCAGCAATGTGTCGCCTTACACTTTTCCCTTAACATATCTGTCATTGATAGGCGAAAATATTGACAATCGCATGCTGATTCATGTGATATAAGAACTATTGGAGAATACCTGTACATAGAGTGAGCAGGGTAACCAGTATCACCAGTCGGAAGTCCATATTTCACCGTGATGTTGTATATCTGAATGGAACAAAGTATAAAGGTACTATCAATATTCTTTTATGTATATATATGATGGTGACAAAATCATGTCGCCAATGTTAAAATTTCAAAAGTTGTTAAGACTTGATTTTAATCTGATTTGAAGCTTTACGTGCATTAAAGTATCAGCTTTACAATCCTCAACCGAACACAACCAGACAGTGTATCGATATAGTGGTTGTGTATTGAAAACATCTGCCAATCCTAAAAATAAAAAAGGACTTGAGCCAATGTACTTACGATTGTGACTAGATAAGATACAGACCCGCGGCACTTGTTGAACACTGAGAACAATGTAAAGGTGACTACGACTTCGAGCATTTTTCTAGCAGAACTTTATTTCCAAATATGGATGTGAAGAACACCCCATTTTGAGGAGAAGGGGTGTTACGGTTAGACAAAATTATTGAATAAAAATACCTATTTTTTGGAGTTGTACTATTAGTATTTCATCCTATAAAGTATAATGTTTCCACGGATGTGAATAGTACATCGGAAAGAATGAGGCAGATTCAGCATGATGTAACACAGTCGTTACAATAACGGGTGTGTTACCCGATAATTGTACCCGTCGGTCTACATGGAAACGTTGTTATTCGAAAAGAAAACAAGCCAGAGTCAATATGCATTTTTCATTGCGCAAACATTAATCAATATCTTATCTTGTATTAACTTATTTCGGTCTACCGGTTAGCGTGTCCTTTGGCCGAAATTGTTGACCAAACCAACCCAGACGGGTTAAGTTACCATACCATTTTTTTTTTTACATTTTCTGAATACGCTTATTTTTTCAATGCCACGAATAAGAAAATAAGTATTTTGACGGCTTCCGCCCATTCATACTGAATTGAACTGAATTTATTAACTCTTCGATCCCTTTCGGGACAGGAGAGTAAAACACGAGACGAAATACAAAAATATGACTAGATGACGACTGTATACTAGTGTCTGTGAACTCATGCTAAATATTACAATGAAGCAGATGAAATCTGCAGCGACGTCTGAACAACTTCCTGAATCTTCATAATACAATATCAATGAATTTAGCCAGATTTGCCAAATGACAAACTTCATCCCGACTCATCAGTTCCGTATTTTAAACACAGTGGGGTTTTTCCCAGTAATATCAACAAATATTGTTTTGCCTCGAGCCCATGCCTCCTTAAACGCTGGGCAAACAAGTAGATAGTAAAATTCGGGTAGACCCTCCATGCCCCCAGTCCATAAGATTGAAGGCCCATAATAAATGTACCCGCCTACTCTCAAACCAATACTCCGAGAGAAATCACTGGTATATATTCTGGCTCCTAATCACGAAGTAGTATTTAGTCCGGATGAAACATTGGTCTTTGTGGACAATGGTGGTCGACAATAATTTTTTGCCCCTCTTCCCCTAAACAGTATCTAAGTCAGAAGGAAAAAACTTGTAAATATATAACTATTTTTTTGTCCGTACTCTCGAACCAGTGTTAATGATACATTGGTCTTTGTTGACAATGACGGGCGACAAGACATTTCGGTCTCCTCTTCTCTAAAAAGCATTTAAGTCAAAAGAAAAAAACTTGTAATTATATATCTATATTTTTGTCCGTACTCTAGAACCAGTGTTTTAGTCCAAATGAAAACATCGGTTATTTCTGACAATCATGATCGACAATAAATTACTTGCTCGATTCTCGAACCTGTTTTTAAGGCCGAAGAAAACATTAGTCATAAATACATTTCGTTTCTCTTAAACCACTCTATGAGTCCGAAGGTTAAGAGTGGCCATAATAAATTTCTTGGTTTAAACCAGTGTTCATGTCCAATGGTAATACTGTTCAATGTCAACAATGACGGCCGAAAATAAAATTATTGGCCCTACCCTCAAACCTGTTGACCTTGACAGACGACTCTACCCTCTACTCTAAATTCATTATTTGTATTCGTAACTTGATGTGAGAACATCGCACTTAACTTCTCGTTCCAGTCCTATTTGAAAGACATTTGAAACTATTTTATTGTATCTTCGTTCTTGAGTTTAGTTATTGTACAACATTTGTTTAAGCTAGAAATACTATAGAATGATGACAGTTTAGTTATCGTTCTACAGTAAACAAATAGCTTACATAAGTAGCTAACCTGAAATTTGTCAAATGTTATTCTGAATCATAGCCACTTGAGCTATGTATCAACCACCTTTCCAAATTAAGATTGTCATAAGTTCCGTTATTCTTCAACACTTAAACCAAGAAATACTGTAGAGAATGCATGGGAAACGTATATTGCTATACACAGATAAAGTACAGCCCAGAGATGAAACCTTGACATGAAACTGACAAAAACGCGTATTAGTGGCTGAACAGCTCAATAGAACTTTAATGTCCAAGTTAATTAGATGAGGTAACGGCATGCTAGATAGAACTGTATGATGGCGATGTCTACAGATTAGAAACGGGATACTTTGCATCACACATCACACAATCAACCAATTCGGGTTCCGTTGAAAAAAATCGCAATTTTCGAATGCACAAACAACCAATTTTCTTGCCTTAAAGCTTTAGTTTTGTTAAAATATTACTGATTTTGGAAATAAAATCGGGACACCCAAACTCAAATAGTGCCGTCAGGTCCAAAAATCGTTTAACATGCGATACGGCACATCAAACGGGATATTTTCAAAAGTGGACTATTTGAAACACGTTCATGGATTAGACGCCAGAATTACACCATTATTATCATGCTTAGGTGCATGAGGGACAGATAGAGTTAAAAGAACTTTTAGAAATAGACATTCAATGACCTATATTTCAGAAAGTTCTGATCTGGATATGTGAAATGCCTATAAGGCTAGGCTATATCTGAATTATCTCCCTCAGCCGAGATGACTCCTAGAGACACTTCATACTACGGATTTTTCTGTGAAAGACATTGTGTGATATTCGACCTGCACACGAAATATCCGCACAGCGAAAGATAACAAAAAATACATCGTATTGCCCCAGATTGGTTCCTTTATCCTTCTACCGACTTTCAACGCTCATTACTCTCATTATCTTATTTCACAGATATCACCGTTTATTACATACTTGGTGATGAGATAGTGAAAATTATCAATCGAATAAAAACGATATTTTCACTACAGTGATGATATCAAATATATCATCACTGTGACGATATGACAAACGACGTCACAGCGCACAAATACATGTCACCGTGGTCACAGTGATAAGGCAATTGGCCGAACCCCCACGAGGTTTATGCTCCGAAGAAAAACAAGCTAAATATTTGGGAAGGATTTGTATGATATTATGACTTATGATGACCAGATTATGACAGGAAATAAAACAAAAATAGGCATAAAATGAATAAGAAATACCCGGAATGGCGACAATGGGACCGGCTCGTCACGTACTCGTGCACCTACACAAGCACGTGCACAGCGACAGTGACTGCAGTTCCTGAGCAGTCGCAGAGTGCAACACGAACTAACGCGGAAAATAAAACACATTCCTCAGTTGAAGGCTAGAAATTGGGTCAGATCATGAAAATGTCGCACCAAAGTTGATGAGAAAACATGAAAAACAACTCATTTCAACGATAGTGAACTCTTGCCAGTGAGTATTCATTCAGAATCGGACAAAATCACAATGATAACTCCGTAGGCCTGCAACACCGTCGAAGCTTCTCACAACAACCAAGCACGACCGGTAAATCTAAATCTGGTTATAATTTATCGTAACCCTTCGATTTTGCTAAATAAAAATTGTGCTATTTGGGTAGACATGAAATCAAGGGCGAATGTAGATTTTATTTGAAATGAAAATATTCTGTGCAAAGACAAACGCCCTGTTGAACCAGGGAGGTCAACGAGAAACCAGCGCGTCAGTCCTGCCCGAGTTTAGACAGCGAGACGAGCCACACTCGACACTGGATCGACCGTGCTTTCCTGTTGAAGGAGAAGGGTTAGACAGCGAGACGAGCCACACTCGACACTGGATCGACCGTGCTTTCCTGTTGAAGGAGAAGGGGAGGGGAGGAGTTGGCTGACGGGTCGGCATGAAAATGGTTTATTTCGAGGAAAAAGCTAATGAAATTCATGCGATCTGCTGGATGTCATCGATACTAAAGTACGATACCCGACTGAAAGAAATTCGCTAGTAGATTACCGTAGCACGTGCGATTGGTTGACAGCAACGTCGTCCCCGAATGACGTCAGACCGAAAATAATCGATGTTTCAGTGTATCTTCAGTCGAAAAGACCTACAAAATCTGAATTATTTTAATGTTTTAATCAACAATAAAGTAGTACAACAGAAGTATATATCGCCACGAGTGAAAATGCCAATTTTCTCATCCCACGAGATGAAATATTTATGGTGTTCGTCAAGAAACAGTTGATATCCTCTATTTATTCACAACTTCACTGAATTTTCATACATATTTTGAAAACCAGATCGCGATTTGCGCATGCGCTCCTAGGTTTATATTAATTTTTCGGGTTTCACCACACTCGCAAACGGATAAGCAAGATATTTAGGCACCGATGCATATTAATTGTTGTAATTTACCGGTGTGTTCAAGGCCCATGTGGACATCTAACTAAAATGAAGCTATAAGGAGAAAAGTGCCTTCTTGAAGTTGATCGGCAGTTAGCCTTTCGAAAGGGATCAGTCTACCGAATTTCACCTTCATACTTGGAACATCAACTATGTGCGACAAGCTCTACCAGATGACATCATTAGTTTCCCGATCCACCACGAGAAATGTTTGTTTATCGCTACTCTACGCGACCTCGTCATTATTTACCCACTTAATAATATGATACAAGCATATCCAATCAGCTATCATATTCATGTACCAATGTATGGTATAAATCTACTGCAAGGAAAAGGAACATGTTTAGTGATATCTGTATGATGCGAACTTTCAGACAAGTGAAATTTATGATGAGGTAGCTGACGACGAAGCAGATACGATATCGACCGACGGAACAGGAGATGACGGTGATGAATAAGTGTTGTTTATGAAGAGCACGTGCCTCAAAACAGTGCCTTCTGCGCTGAATATATTCCTACATGGCGAATACCATTTCCCTGGGAGTATGACTGCTCCACAAAAGATTTGACCAAATAAAGGAAAATAACGTTCTTTTATCTCAACACCTCAAGACATTTATCCGTCAAATCCACAAAGAAGTCACGGATGAACATATAAAGTTTGTGAAGCCGCTCATTTTTCGCAAGAGTTACTTTATCTGCATGTTCGTCAGTTCAGGACCATGATCACTTTCACTGTTCATGCTGGACACTGAAGCTAAACGCTCTTTAACATTTGGAGACCGTAACGTGATGTACCGGTATACATTTCTTATTACTGTTCACTGATGTTCCAACTCACTTGACAAATCATTTAATCCTAACAACATAATGGCATACTTTCTTTATTCATGGTTATATCGGTACACAGTTCACAAAGTTTATCAGGAAAAGAAAGTAAACATGCCATCGCTGCAATATCTGTTATGGCGACAACTACGTAAGCGGTCATTAGTTTATGAGGCCAAATATAGGAATGCACGAACCGTCCTAATCGATTTAATAAATGACCACTGAGCACAGATTACGCATACAGTGTACGAATCTTGAAAGCAGTTTTTTTATAAATCAGTTTTCTTCCCCTGGCTATATATTTTATTTACTCGATTGATAAAAACGGATTGACCGTGAATCCGCCTGGAGAATATCGAGGGAAAAATGCAAAGAACCTGCTGCATACTAAAAAAACCGCAATCTCTCTCCATAGTGTCCTCAATTCCTATCAGGGCAATATCGGTCGGTGTCTGTGTGTCGCCAATTGTCGGCTAATCAACTGATACTAGCAACTGCGTTACTACTTCTAAAAACTCTGGTGTTGAATGTATGTGGATATTGAAAAACTCAAAATGTATTACGGAAGAACTTGATGCTAAAGGTCACATACCGTACAGACATGTAGCCACATGGGACGGCTACATTTCGACATCGTAAACTATCCCTTTCTGGATAGTAATATTCCAGTGGGACCTGCATATGGCGTATACATATCTCGCTTAGTAGCATTTGCTAGATCCTGTGTTAAATGTGATGATTTTAATCAACGTCACAAAAACATTGTTGCAGAAACTTATAAAACAGGGCTATTCCACCAAGCGCCTCCACTCAAAGTTTCTAAAATTTGGCGATACATATCGCATGCTGATAGCAAAATACGAACGTAGCGTGCAAGATCTATGGCGCTACGTTTCGTAACTTGTGTCTAATTCCGCTTAACCCGGGGCTAGGGGCCGTATGAACCCATGTACTTCAAGATCCTCATGGTACTCATATGAACAGTCACAATCAAAGCGTGACTGAGATACATCTTTTTTTTTAGATGACGACTCTATAACGAATATTATGGATTAAGAATACTGATCAGCGATACGGATTTGATATTTTTGGAACATCATGATGTCTTGCCGGCATCATTGAAAACTGTTGACCGCTTCTCTCTTGCAGGAAACAAGCCTATGTTTATGTATACTATGATTGTCTTTTTGAATTTGGTGCTAATACTGTTATATGGAAATGGAATAGGTCTTTGGATTATGGACGCGGATATTCTCTAATGGACGACGGCTGGATTATGAATGACGGACTAGACGCTTGTAATTTTAACCTGTGTATGCCTGGATTCTGCTGGTGGACAAGTTGTCCCCGAGGCCGGGCCCCTGCACACCCAACAAACATAATGAGCACAACTATAAGAAAAAATATGAAGACAGACCCGAGGAACCTTAGTGCAGGTTTCTCGGCCGAGTCTCTAATAGTTCGAAATGCACTAAGACCTTTTTCAATCCAAATGACAGATATATTTCTGACAGCAAAGCAAGGCCACGACATCAAACCTTGTAATATTGCGCTTGATGATTGTTTAGCACCGAATTCTACATGTAATAATTTCAAAATTTCTAAGTGTGGACATCGTGGATGTCTCACGTGTCTACTCTTTAATACTTCAGCTTCATTTAGTTCCACGTTAACTGGTAACTCATATTCTGTTAACTCGTATGTTGATCTTAGTTGTTCTACTACAAACTGTATTTATTTAGTTTCCTGTAAGAAGTGTGGTCAGTATGTTGCCAAGACCACCCAAAGACTCCATCTTAGGGTGAACGGTCACAGAAAATCCGTTAGGAAAAAGCAATTGCTTATAGGTAGGCATTTTTCTGGACCCGACCACGGCTGGGATAACTTTAGTATTCAGATCATAGACGTCGTCTATCCATCTACTAAGGATTCCCCTTTTGGATTTGAGAGAAAAATCCGAGAGCGGGAATTATTCTGGATGCTAGAACTTGGGTCAGTGTTTCCGTTTGGTTTAAATGATAATGTCAGTGGGTTCGGCAATGCTACAAACCGCCGTTCAAATATATCCAACATTACCCAACTATTTAAACCCCATCAACGGAGACATCGCAGCCATGGTTGGCGAAAGTTTAATAGTTCGATGATTCACGATCATATCACTTTAAATTACTTAGTGGGTTTAAATAACACACCCAATAGTATACATAGCTTACATACAGTTCTGTATGCGTTACCTCTGAGAGCTTTAGATCAAATAGCCAGAGATATACAACAATCTGCGTCTTCAGGAAATATAATACCATCAAAAATCATTAAAGTATGTCAAGATATAGCGTATTTTTGGTTGTATCGTCCAGTGAACATAATCGAAACCTCTCAAGATCGACTTTTCTTGAAACTCAACTACTTAGATAAAGGACTGGACATCATTAATTTACCTCGAATCCTGAATGATCCAGAGGTACGCAACGCTGTACCAAACTATTTTAAGTTCACAGAACCTCCTTGCATTTCATATAAGTATACTAAATCTATAGCCACCAAAATATTCAATTACTCCAATGCTGTCAGGGAGTTTGACTGGAATTTATACACGTCAGGAGGCTATAGTTGTGATTGTGAATCGTCGAACTTTATCTATACACCATGCAAACATGTTGTGACTGGTGACCTTGATGTGGTGAGTGATAGGGATCTGAAATTACTCCTGATGAAAGGACCTAAATATAGAGAGCCAAGAAGAATAAATCTGAAGGCCGACCAGAAGATAGTCCTGTCTGCATTGGAACAGTACGTTATTGATTGGTCTAAGCGAGAAAAAGTTGAACCTACAGTACTCGCTGATTGGTTGGACCTCACCAAGAGCAAGGTCGTTGAAATAATCCGCCATATTGACAGAAGTACTCTTCCCCAAGCAAAACAAGTTCTGAGAAACCTCAATTCGCAAGAAGTTCTAGCAAATCTCCAGAGTAAATTCGTCATAGTCCCAGCAGATAAAGCTCCGAATAATATAATATTCATATGTAAATATTACTATTACCAGGTGCTGGTTAAAGAATTGAGTGTAGACATATCTTCGTCAAATACGTCTACTTACTCCCAAACTGCATTTACTCTGGAAGATTTATTTGACAATCACAAAAAGTTTCTCAGGGAAAGAGGTATTTGTCTTCCAACCAATCATAACGACATACCAAAAATATACTGGACTCCCAAAATGCATAAATCACCATACAAAGCTAGATTCATAGCTGGTTCTAGAAGCTGCACCACCAAGCTTCTTTCAACCCTATTGACGAGGGCCTTCAGGAGGTAAAAGCATTTTGGGAAAGGTATTGCGCCACTATTTCTAAGAACTCTGGCGTTGAATGTATGTGGATATTGAAAAACTCAAAATGTCTTACGGAAGAACTTGATGCTAAAGGTCACATACCGTACAGACATGTATCCACATGGGATTTCTCGACTCTCTATACTACAATCCCTCATAAGGACCTTATTGACCGTCTAAGTTCATTAATAGTATCTGTGTTCAAGAAAACTGATCGTAGATATATTGATGTCGGAAGCCATAAAGCATTCTTTAGCTCTACTACATACAAGAGATATCATTCATGGGATGTTTCTTTGTTTATAGAGTTGCTTGAATTTCTCATTAAAAATATCTATGTGAAATTTGGCAACACAATATATCAGCAGCATATAGGTATTCCAATGGGTACTAATTGTGCACCCCTGTTGGCTGACCTGTATCTGTTCTCTTATGAATATGACTATATGCAGGCGCTTTCAAAAATCGATCCATTCAAAGCCCGTTCCTTCTCATTCACCAAACGCTATATAGACGATCTTCTCGCTGTGGATAATCGATATATAAATGACGCAGTGAAGGATATATATCCACCTTCACTGGATTTGAAGAAAACTACAGATAGCCCTACAGGCACATCTTATTTAGATCTCTATCTCTATAAAAATGAAGCGGGCATTCTCTCTCGTCGACTTTATGACAAAAGAGATGATTACAATTTCGACATCGTAAACTATCCCTTTCTGGATAGTAATATTCCAGTGGGACCTGCATATGGCGTATACATATCTCGCTTAGTAGCATTTGCTAGATCCTGTGTTAAATGTGATGATTTTAATCAACGTCACAAAACATTGTTGCAGAAACTTATAAAACAGGGCTATTCCACCAAGCGCCTCCACTCAAAGTTTCTCAAATTTGGCGATACATATCGCATGCTGATAGCAAAATACGAACGTAGCGTGCAAGATCTATGGCGCTACGTTTCGTAACTTGTGTCTAATTCCGCTTAACCCGGGGCTAGGGGCCGTATGAACCCATGTACTTCAAGATCCTCATGGTACTCATATGAACAGTCACAATCAAAGCGTGACTGAGATACATCATTCTCTAGATGACGACTTTACAACGAATATATGGATTAAGAATACTGATCTCGATACGGGTTTAATATTTTTGGAACATCATGATGTCTCGCCGGCATCATTGAAAATTGTTGCCGTCTCACTTGCCTATGTTTATGTATACTATGATTGTGTCTTTTTGAATTTAGTGCTAATGCTCTTATATGGAATATGGAATAGGTCTTTGGACTAAGAACGCGGATATTCTTTAATGGACGACGACTGAATAATAAATGACGGACCAGAAGCTGTAATTCGAATCAACCCCTACAACTGCACATTCGAGGAATCGTTGTTTGCACATCCTCCAAGTAAATGCCACAGTGCAGCCTTGGCTGTACTGCAATACCAAGAGCTGTTGATACCCGAGAGGTTATACATTTATTTCTACACGAAGAATGAAGTTGGGCTGTATACAAATATGAAAGCAAGAAATCTTCAAAATGGATGCCGAGTCTGAGGTACCTAAAGTGGGAATCTTAGACAGCCCCAAAAGCTGATTTATATACTTTATATATGCAGCTGTTAAGTGACAATTTCTCGCGATTTTTGAATCCCTTGTTTTCTCTGGGCATAAGTTTGAAGTATATTCTCTAATGTGTCTCTCCTTCGGAATCTTAATAAGAGACAGAAATTGCGAGATCCATTGTATAGTATGGTTAGTTACTTGTGTAATTCCTTCGGTAAGTTAAATCAGATACTCTCGATGATCAAATAAGTTTGAGGCCCTGGACATTTGTCTGATAGCCTTCTTCTTAGCCGATTTGTTTTTCATCCATTGCGGCTATTGATATATCTGGTTTCTCAGAGAGTTCGGACGGGGCTGGCTGAAAAATCCAGCGGTATTGGCGTAATCAGTAAATCAATTTTGGTGTTTAGAATCGATGGATTCCAGAACACCGCAATGCATTTGTGTATGCCTTTCTCATGGAAACAGATCGGAAATTCAATTTGATAAGAAGGTATTTTTTAGTAATGATCGTAGGCAATTGTATGTGACTGTATTTTATGTACATAGGGTTCTGCTATCGAAACAGTTCCCATACTACCGGGAGAATGTACCGGAATGTACCATGGTATATTGGGACAATTGTAAGATGCTGTACCATGGACTTGTCATGGTTGTACAATGGCATACCATGTGCCAAGGTGATTTGGTCAATTTTGGCATCTTGCCATTGGTTTAATTGTAGTACAGTTTTACCATCGTTCATAATGGCTGTACCAGTATCATGCTATGGCATTTTGGGGAAAATCATAGTACCTCTCTGTCAACTACTGAATAGCCACCAAAAGAAATGGCTTGATAAGAATACTGTATTGCCGAGATATGGATCTGGAATAGAGAATTGACAGTTTTCTTGGTCATAAAACACAAGTTTCCACTCAAGAATGGTCAATTGATGGGCCGTATTTTAACAAAAAATAGAATTCTGATGATGGGATGGCCGCCATCTTAAAATTTGTCGGTGTGCACTGCTCGTGTCAAGCACATCGTCACCGGTTTCATGAACCTCACCTTCTAGTTGTTAATCTAAGGAATGATGGAAAATGTATTGGAATCAACATGCTCTTCCAGTGCAGACAGTGAGGATTTTTGTAGGTAAATGTATGCCCTGACCTCTTGACCTTTATTGACCTCAATTCAGACGAATCACAGCAAAAGTTCAATTTTTTAGGGGGACCTATCCTCTGATGATTCAGAACCACTAAGAATTTTAAAATAGATTCATCAGAAAATAAGATGTGGCCCTATGAACGACCCCGTTCCCCAAAATTTAGAGTTGTTCAAATATTTTGAAATTATCATGACAGTTAAACAAGGTGTTTATCGAAATATATCAGAGCAAGATGGTCAGAGTTAGGCTTAAAGACTGTTCCAGTCAACATTCTTCCATATAATCAGTTCAAAAGTATATGGAATAGTGGTCTGGAAATATCTAGGGCTCTTCAATTACAGGATATATCAATTTTTTGAAGATAATTGTAGGTCACGGCCTTCTGACCTCTACCCACATAATTTTTAAACGAGTGAAAATCCAGATGATTCAGGTAACACGACCAATCCTTTGGCGTTCAAATTATACCAAATATATCAAGTTAAATTGAGAAAATAAAATAGATGGGGTCATTTGAACATTCCTACCCTCCCACCAAATATATAAGGCGTTTTCCTACATGTGGCCAGTGCGTAACTTCTGCTCAATATCTCCGCAGTTGCCCACCTTCCAGAATGTCCACCTCCCGGAATGTCCATTCAATCTGGAAAGGTGTATTTGGGCATCTACTATCAAAAAAACATAGTGAAAATTTTCTTGACAGATGTGTGAATTAAACTCCCAAAAGCTGTCTCTGGCTTATCGCCTAATATCTAGAAATACGATAAACGTCAACACCTGTCTATTATAACCGACATAGTAATTAGGCCTGTCAAATTATGGTTGACAAGGTGCTCCTGGGACAGCACATTATACTTATGATATCCCTAGAAATTCGCCAGCATCCGCTTCAAACAAAGACGCAAACTTATAATTTCCAAACCGAAACTTAATTCCTCACATCACTCTGTCCTGGGCAAAGGGTTATATTAGAAAGGCTCCATTGGTCTGGTACATTCTCACTAATTAAAAACATGCATGGTGACCTGAATTCCTTTCCACATTCATTTTACTTATTTTACATTAAGTATATCCACTTCGAATTCGTATGATAAATCAACACGGACCTCGGGAAATGAGTTTGATTATAATTAACCTGGAAAATATATGTAATTTCCTGCTAATTCAGAAAACAATTATCCCTCAGATACATACGCAATTTATGATGTACTGGATATACAAAATGTACGGCGACCCTCAGTTTCTTTTTATTGATTTCATTATCTTAACTTGACGAATTATCCAAGCTCATACGTGCAGAAATACACATTATCTTTTCTACCCAACAAGGCTATCGTTCACGTCGAACAGATTGACACGTTAGAACAAGTAATATATTGGCATAACTACCAGAACATGTGTTGCTCGGATCTACGTTTCCACAAAGAGTTATCTTGAACAGTGTGCCATGTTTCTTGATTCAGTTAATGTACTTTCCATAGGTCGTGTATCGGTGAATTTTATGATGAATAACTTCACTGTATTAATTTGAAATCCTATGCATTCATGTCTAATGAAGTGCTGTATTAACGCACTTATATTTGCGTTGCTGTGTATCGCATATCAGACAGTGTTGTTATATACGTATTGCCCACGCAACGCACAATGTCTCATTGCTGAATCATTACAAACATGTTTCGATGGTATAATCGAATATTACTCGCTGGTATTAATGTGCAATGACATTCGGATGGAAATCATCGACATACTATATTTATATTTCTTTGCGAATGTTTGGATTCCCACCAGACCTCGTCATTTCCCGCAATTTATGTTAGAAAATCATTCTGGACAGTAATATACCAGAGGGGCCTGCATATGGCGTATCATATCTCGCCCAGAAGCATTTGCTAGATCCTGTGTTGAATGTCACGATTTTAATCAACGCCACAAAATATTATTGCAGTAACTTGTAAAAGAGGATGTATCATCAAGCGCCTCTACTCGAAGTTTCTCAAATGTGGTGATACATATCGCATGCTTATAGCAAAATACGAGCGTAGCGTGCAAGATCCATGGCGGTACGTTTCGTAACTTGTGTCTTATTCGGCTTAACCCAGGGCTAGGAACCGTATGAACCTATGTATTTCAAGATCCTCGTGGTGTTCATATGAACAGACACAATCAAAGCGTGACTGAGATACATCATACTCTAGACAACGACTTTACAACGTATAGCATATGGATTAAGAATACTGATCAGCGGTTTGATATATTTGGAACATCATGATGTCTTGCTGGCATCATGGAAAACTGTTGACCGCTTCTGTTTTGCAGGAAATTAGCCTAGTTTTATGTATACTATGATTTATCCTTTTACTTTGATGCTAATGTTATAATATGAATCAGGTCTTTGGATAATGGACGCGTAGATTCTTTAATTGACGTCGGTTGAATATTGAATGTCGCTTGTATTCTATCGTCAACAGTTTTGTAGCCTCTGTCCCGCCATGGCGCGATCTGGGAATAAATGGCTAATTCGGACGAGATTCCCACATTGTTGGTACTGATTTGTTACATCGACCAAAGGTCTACGAAACACGGTGGCGTATCCAGAAGTGCGACTTCCATTAAACCTTGAGCTGCCAAGTCATCAAACAATCAAATGTCAAAGCCACAAGCATCTCGCCAAGAGGTGAAAATCAACCAACTGGATTGGAGTAAAATATGGAGAATACAACGTCACACTCTATCGAAAAGCCATGACCCGTTGATGTAATATATTATATATATTATCATTATTACCAGTGTCGTTTCACAATCAACAAATGCCCAACTTGTATTGAGAGCCCTGGTTCTAATTTTGTCGAGGGTCAAGAGTACTGCGCCATTGAGAGCTGTGTTATTTTGCATGGATAATATTACACGGGCAGTTCTTATACGTAAATAAAACTTCTTTCGTCATCTTCAGTAAAGCCATTGAATCAAGCCAGCTATCAACCCTGGTAAGACAATTTGCATGAAATAACAACTCCCAGGTGAAAACTTACTTTTCTTGGGAAATGTTGACTTGGTGATGATACATTATTACGTTGTTTAGTCATGATAAGTTTCGCTTTGTTGATTATTTGAATCCAGGACTCAAGAGCTTGAACAGTTTGCGAAATAGATCAACAACGGTAAGTCTAAAGAAAACAGTGCTATATGTTGCTGTTGTACAGGTATTTATCAAATTACTTTGGTTGAAGGTAATAGAATAACACATTACAATTAGTATCCGAACGGAATGAGCAGAATGAAGGCTCTCATTTGATGATTTTAAAAATCTGACTAGATTCCAGTGATGTATCTATATCAACCATCACCGACATTTCAAATCTTCATTACACGATGTATATGTCGGGCTAAACAGTGTTAATAAAGTTCGAGGCAAACTGAACGCTGACTTTCAAACCACTTGTACCTACATGTAGTCATTAATTTGTGTCCTAGTGCAGCAAAAACTAAATCCATGATTGTGTTACTGATACTCAGAAGAGATGTCAATTGGACATAGCATACTTCAGTTTCCCTGGAGACCAATGTATTTGGTACAGTCTCTCATGGTGGGTGGGGGTTAATGTCACACTGACGGTTATTTTACTCATATGGCCAGAGCCAGATTGAATGTTGGAGGAAGCCGGTGTGCCCAGAGAGATAGATAGATAGATAGATATTTATTCACCAATAAGTATGTACTAACAATACAAAGACATAAGCTCAGAATACTTTGGCGGGAATAAAACCCGAGAGAACTTGTTCTATCCCGAAAAAATAACACTTACAAAACGATGGTATAGATACTGTCATTTAACACATACACAGGAAGAAAAAAGAACAAGGCAGGTAAATGCACAACACGTGATACTATAAGGATAGCGAGGATGATAATATACAGATCTTAGCGGATAGGGAAGTTAGTTCCATTCCCGTGATCCTGCTACTCTCAGGGTATAGAAAGAAAAATTTGACTGATAGATAGGATTCACCACCGGTCGGCAAGTACATGTAACTGGCAAACTTTCAGACATGCACCAGCGGGACTCGAACCCGTGCCGGTTCAGCAGTGTGGGGCTACCGATCACCAGCGAAGCAACTACTCGGCCACCGAGGGCCCCAACGCTCATGGAAAGCTGCTAGGCGTTAGTATTGCTGACAATTTGGATAGGTTCGATTATATGAACATATCATTGCTAATATATTTGTAAATTCATGTAAGTGAAAATCAATCCTCAATTCGCCTGAATCTCACATTGTTTACCGTTGTAAGTCAGGAAACTATGTTGGAACTGTCTTCTTTATCTGATCATTATTTTTATCCGATCATTCCCATAACAAATTTTTAATGTAGTTAGAAAGCTAGTCGGAAGTCAGAGATGTCCCTCTCCGTGTTTCGCAGATAAAATATCATTGTAGTTCAAACTACAATAGAGAAAATAATTTACAGTAATGTACGCTCAATAATTACATCTTAAATAAGTCACACGAGTTGATTGATTCATGATTGATTCGTTGCCAGTGCCTTAAATTAATGCAAATTGCATTGAGAGTCACCCGCCTGTCAGGAAGAGTGGGGGAATTTGCCTTCCGTTGTCCCTAATGACGGGGTATTTGCCCAAATGTATTTGCCTAGTTGTGCCGGCGCTCTCAATACAAGTTGAACATTTGTTGGTTGTGAAACGACACTTGTAATAATGATAATAATATATACAATATATTACATCAACGGACCTTTGTTTTTTGCTCGAGTGTGACGTTGTATTCTTCATATTTTACTCTTGTATCTTTGACATTTGATTTTCACCTCTTGGTGAGATGCTTGTGTCTTTGACATTTGGTTGTGTTTATGACTTTGCAGCTCAAGGTTAAATGGAAGTTGCACTTCTGGATACACCACCGTATTTCGTAGACCTTTGATGTAACAAATCAATACCAAAAATGTTGGAATCTCGTCCGAATTAGCCATATATTCCCAGATCTTGACATGGCGGGACAGAAGCTACAAAATTGTTGACGATAGAATAAAAGCGTCTAGTCTGTCATTCAATATTCAACCGTCGCCCATTAAAGAATTTACGGGTCCATTATTCAAAGAACTAATTCATATTATATCATTAGCACCAAATTAAAGGATAAATCATGGTATACATAAAACTAGGCTAATTTCCTGCAAAACAGAAGCGGTCAACAGTTTTCAATGATGAGAGCAAGACATCATGATGTTCCAAACATGTCAAACCTGTATCGCTGATCAGTATTCTTAATCCATTTGATATACGTTGTAAAGTCGTTATCTAGAGTATGATGTATCTCAGGCACGCTTTGATTGTGTCTGTTCATATGAACACTATGAGGATCTTGAAATACATAGGTTCATACCGCCCCTAGCTCCGGGTTAAGCGAAATTAGACACAAGTACGAAACGTACCGCCATAGATCTTGCACGCGACGCTCGTAATTTGCTGTCAGCATGCGATATGTATCACCAAATTGAGAAACCTCGAGTGGAGGCGCTTGATGATAAGCCCAGTTTTGCAAGTTTCTGCAATAATGTTTTGTGTCGTTGATTAAAATCGTCACATTCAACACAAGATCTAGCAAATGCTTCTGGGCGAGATCTGTATACACCATATGCAGGACCCTCTGGTATATTACTGTCCAGAATGATTTTCTAACATAAATAGCGGGAAATGACGAGGTCTGGTGTGAATCCAAACATTTGTAAAGAAATATAAATATATTGTGTTGAAGAGTTCCATCGGAATATCATTGCATATTAATACCAGCGAAGTGATATTCGATTAAACCATCGAAACATGGTTCAGAATGATACATTGTGCGATGTCTGGGCGATACGTATATAACAAAACTGTCTGATATGTGATACACAGCAAGGCAAACATAAGTGCGTTAATACAGCACTTCATTAGACATGAATGTATAGGATTTCGAATTAATACAGTGAAGTTATTCATCATAAAATTCACCGATACACGACCTATGGAAAGTACATTAACTGAATTAAGAAACTTGGCACACAGTTCAAGATAACTCTTTGTGGAAACGTTGATCCGAGCAACAAATGTTCTTGTAGTTATGCCAATATGTTACTTGTTCTAATGTGTCAATCTGTCTAACATGAACGATAGCCTTCCTTGATAAAATGATAATGTGTATTTCTGCACACGCGTATGAGATTGAATAATTCGTCAAGTTAAGATAATGAAATCAATAAAAAGAAACTAAGGATCACCGTACATTTTCTAGATCCATTACATCATTTGCGTATGTATCTGAGGGATAACTGTTTTCTGAATTAGCAAGAAATTACATATATTTCCAGATTAATTATCCTCAAACCCATTTCCCGAGGTCAGCATTGATTTATCATACGAATTCGAAGTGGATATACTTAATGTAAAATAAGTAAAATGAATGTGGAAAGGAAGTCAGGTCACCATGCATGTTTTTAGTTAGTAAGAATGTACCAGGCCAATGGAGCCTTGCTAACCCTATGCCCAGGACGGAGTAGTGTGAGGAATTAAGTTTGGGTTGGGAAATTATAAGTTTGCGTCTTTGTTTGAAGCGGATGCTGGCGAATTTCTAGGGATATCATAAGTATAATGTGCTGTTCCAAGACCACCCTGTCACACCTAACTTGACAGGTCCAATTGCTCTGTCGGTTATAACAGACAGGTGCTGACGTTTATCGTATTTCTAGATATTAGGAGATAAGCCAGAGACAGCTTTTGGGAGTTCAATTCACACATCTCTCAAGAAAATTTTCACTATGTTTTTTTGATAGTAGATGCCCAGATACACCTTTCCAGATTGGGAGGACATTCCGGAAGGTGAGCAACTGCGGAGATATTGAGCAGAAGATACGCACTGGCCACATGTGGGAAAACGCCTTATATATTTGGAGGGAGGGTAGGAATGTTCAAATTACTCATCTATTGTATTTTCTCAATTTAACTTGATATATTTGGCATAATTCGAACGCCAAAGGATTGGTCGTGTTACCTGAATGATCTGGATTTTCATTAGTTTAGAAATTATGTCAGTAGTGGTCAGAAGCCCGTGACCTACATTTATCTTAAAAAAATCGATATATCCCGTAATTGAAGAGCCCTAGAGATTTCCAGACCACTATTATATACTTTCGAACTGATTATATTGAAGAATGTTGATTGGAACAGTCTTTAAGCCTAACTCTGACCATCTTACTCTGATATATTTTGATAAACACCTTGTTTAACTGTCATGATAATTTCAAAATATTTGAACGACTCTAAATTTAGGGAAATAGGGTCACATAGGTACACAGGGCCACATCTTATTTTCACATAAGTCTATTTTACATTTCTTAGTGGTTCTGAATCGTCAGAGGGTAGGTATCCCTAAAAAAACTGAGCTTTTTTGCGATTCGTCTGAATTGAGTTCAACAAGAGGTCAGGGCATACATTTACTGACAAAAATCCACACGTTCTGCACTGCAAGAGCACGTTTTGGTCAAAAACAGTGCTACAGGTAAAAAGTGCCTTTGAAATATCTCTTAATCTAAAAAATTAAAGCTGGAAATTTTGAACATTTTGGTGTATCCGGCATGAAAATCCGTTAAAATCTGTCCGAAATATACTGTATTTTCTATGTGTGTCACTTCAGATATTAAGTGCCCTGGCAGTAGCTGATCATGAACAATCGTATCTGTACATGTACACTTATGTACACTTGCGTTCACTAATGAATTTAACTGAAGAGCATGTAAAGTAATCAGACCAGCATTGAATTAAAGAACAATCTATGAAAAAAGTAAATTAGCAACCTGTATTCTGTGTAGGCAAATCGACATACGTTTCTACATGTATCTCATCAAAAGTATTGCAACATTCTTAGCACCATGACGATGTCATAACAGTGATGACGTCACAAGGGAATAGCATTAAGCTATCTGTAGCCCAAATACAACTTCAACATTTAACCCTATCTGGCCTGGGCTTTTGGGGACCTGCTGTGGCCTGGGGAGGCCGAAATGCCCCCCCCCCCCACCTAATTATTTTTCTTACCCCTTGAGCTAGAGGGCTGAAACTTACCACACTATACCCTTGAGTCAAGCTCTACCAGAACATGTAAAAAAAAATCCAAGATAGCCGCTTTGGTGACGTCACAGGGACATTTTTTATTTATGCCATTTCTCCGCAAAAACTGCATGATAAATTAGTGACTATTAATGTGATGTGAAAGTGAATAGTTTTTGCTCACTTTTCATCGAGGAAAAGCAGAAATTTTGAAGAAAGATGACAAAAACATCACTTTTCTGGTACCCACGTGGCCGCCATCTTGAATTTTCCCATGATCCTCTACTCGGGGGGGGTTATGCAAGTAGGCTCAAAATGACCCCAATATGATAAACTATAAAGTCACGGAGTGTCAGGTCTACATTCTTTGTCGTTCCGGAGATAGCACAGAAAGTTTGGTAGGGTGCCATTTCCCCCAGGCCAGGTAGGGTTAAGCAAACAATCTATGGTGGGGAGAAAACATATGGTACAAATATAACAGATACCGTACCATAAAAAGTATGGCAGCCGTTCCGCAATATGAGACATAAAGTATTACATGTAGCTTGATACTCGGGGTGAGCAATGGGGTAGAAAGAGAGACAAGGAGGGGAAGTTCAGATGAATAATTTCTATCAGAACGAGTTATATCTGATAATATTATTGACAATCTCGAGAAAATGGTCAAAGGCAGAACACTTATAACAGACCCCTAGTCCATAATTATCAGCTCTGCATGCATGGTCACATGCAATGGGGGGGGGGGGAGAGGCCAATTTTCTTGAAATACTAAGGCTGAAGTAGCTATGACTTTCCAAAATAATAGAATAACTGACAAACTCAGCATTGAATAGTTTCATGAAAGGTTACCGGATATTTTAAAACGAAACCAAATTTCTTCAAGTGTATGAAAGGGTGCAATGTACTATAATGTCTTAGAGGCTAGTTGTGTTTAGCCCTACGCTTGGTGTCTCGCTCTGATACTGCTTTAAACACAGAAACAATTCGCATAGAAACGATGTTTTGAGAAAACAAACTTGTGCTGAATAAATATTAGACTTTCAGTTTGCGAGCATTAATCAATACTTTTACTTAATGTATTTATCCTGTACTAAAAGGTGTATCAAGTAGCACTGTTGCTCGGCAGCCGATGGCAAGCCAATAAAGAGGGACGGATTGTGTTATGTCCCCTGTATTTCAAGTTGTTTTCAAGTGACAGCGGAACCTGATAATTACATAACATTAGACTTCGTGGCATCCTCGATATATCACAAGAAGCTGTTAAACGCATTTATCACCAGTACTATACGATATAAATTTCACTTTTGGCTATAATCTTTAGAAGGTGTCGCAAAACATAAAATACGTTCGTTTGCACCTTTAGTTATCTATTTCCTACCTTGTCAGACCGCTAACAGTGGAAAATACCACTAACACTAAGAAAACACCACTAACACTAACATATAAACATACGACTTTGGAACAAGCCACCATGAATCTTCGACCATAAATGAACATTACGATCACCGGAATAACCTTGATTTTGAAGGCCAATTTATGATAAATTCAACCATGAAACACACGGATATTACTGGATGGTCCCTAGAACAGCAGAGACACCTTGATTTTGCATGACGAAATTAGCCAGAAGAACATATTTAATAAATACACTCAATCAGTAAAATTCTACACAAAACTAAAACAGGCCAATAATCTCACAGAAGAGCAATGGTATACTGACCGCCACTCTTGTACTGTATATATTCATTTATTTTATCTACAAATATATATAGTGTATGTCAAAAAAGATCACAAGAACCAAAACTGATCCCTGTGATGATTTGTATCCCAGCCACGCTTTTATTGTGCCTGTGTATGTGGACACCTTGAATGGAATTACCACACGGCCCATAGCACCGGCTTGAGAGGTATTAGATACAAATATTTCAGAGCGATACCACATTACTGATTTATGTCAAATATTGTAGCGTGGTCGGTCGGTAAGTAGTCGGCTGTCCACAGTCACGAGTCAAGGATTCGTGGTTGAGCAGTTACGGATGGCTATGGTTATGGAGCCTATGGACCATAAATCAAGTTGATACTGATTTTCAACAATAAACACAGGTTTATTCATTCAAATACAATGTGTAGTTTGGTTGTTATTTGGTTGTTGTATTATCCATGTAGTGACCAATATTGGTAGTTGACCAGTGTCGTTGGTTAGCCAATAGATGACCAATGGTGTTGGGTTACCAAGTATGGGACGACCAGTGCAGTTGGTTAGCCAATAGATGACCAATGGTGTTGGGTTACCAAATATGGGACGACCAGTGTAGTTGGTTAGCCAATAGATGACCAATGGTGTTGGGTTACCAAGTATGGGACGACCAGTGTAGTTGGTTAGCCAATAGATGACCAATGGTGTTGGGTTACCAAGTATGGGACGACCAGTGTAGTTGGTTAGCCAATAGATGACCAATGGTGTTGGGTTACCAAGTATGGGTCGACCGAAGATGTTGATCGACCAATGGACGACCAATGTAACTGTAGGTTGATCAAGGTGTGACTAAGTTGACTGTTTGGTGGGCGACTGTAGGAATAACAGTTGGTGTTCAGCAATGAGTTTGTCCCAAGACCCTGAGATGTTTATTTGGCTGTTGGCGAATTGTAAGACTAATCTGTGGTCGACCAAGTTTGTTGGTCGACCAATGGACGACCAATGTTACTGTTGCGTGTTGGTCGACCAAACTGCTACCAAGTTGAAGGTTGGTTGACCACTGTATGACCAACAGTTGATGTTCATTTGGCTGTGGCAACGTACCTTTATTATTTTGGTCGTTGGTCGTTCTTATAGTCGGGTTCCTGATTCTTCTTATTTGGAGATCTTTCCAGTAAGTGAGTCCCAGACAGGACTGCCGATGCCAGCACTGACGACAATATTTATAGAAGATGACCGGAAGTATAGCTCGACCAAGTGCTGCTCGTTCATTGGCTGGTGGTGCCAGCTGTCGATCGCTGATTGGTCAGTATATGACATCAGTCTTCAGCATAAGACAACATGGCGATCACTGAGCTGATCGTCAAAACCAGAGGCTCTTTGGAGCTAAAAAAAACTAATCTAGCTTCCCCAGACATCGTTATCACATACAAGAATGATAGTTGGGTACTTCAGGACTTCTAATTTCATGCTGGATGCAGGTAAGTTTCTGGGAAACTCTGGATTCTTCATCCCGGACATCGTTTGTTTCGTTGTTGTTGTTGTTGTAATCTCGTCGGCACGAAATTCGCCCCAATACCCCCACCCAATCAAATATGTTCGTCCCGAACATAAGAATGGTCCACACATCTTGCAACAGTACGCATCACCATTTCGGCATTAAAATCTTGAAACATATGTACATTACGACCTCAAATCTAATAACTGTCAATCAATGAAATAGGAGAGAATATCAGTATGTACAGTCCAAATCAGTCCGTTTGCGTCCCAGTTTCGCGGGTTACACGTGACCATGGGTCTTGTACCCAAGTGGCCCTCAGCTCATACACCGTTCCATCTGGTAGTACAGTACGCTCGGTCCTCATTATTGAACTGATCCCTGGAGGCACATGCTGAACCTGACGGGAGGAAGGAATACCAGACATTCCGATCGCCTCTCTTCTGATCGCTCTCATAGGATGGGCTGGGAAGGTATCGGAATACAAGCTTGGAGCACCAAGGAAAAAGATCCTTGGGTCACCATGTAGGTGTTCGTAGGTCAACCCCCTGGGTACTGTTGGTTCTAACGGTATAGGGTCATATGTGGGAGCCTGTGTTATAGTCTCCACCATCTGTACTGCTGAAGGTGCTGACTGTGTAGCTGATTTCGGGGTGGGTGACTTGACGACCTCCGGTCCGGGTGGTGATTTTTGGGGTGTAGCGAAGAGGCTTATGCAAGGCTCATCTCGATCCAATGTATCTGCTGTTGTTGATGGTTCCTCAGTTTCTCCTCTATCACCCCTGGATGACCTTAATGATGAAGAGGAGCTACTAGATGATCTTGATGAGTTGGATGAAGATGAGGAAGACGATGATGACAACCGCCTTGCCCTGGAAATCCTATTTATAGGTCCTGGTGATGGTGTCTTGGCGTCAAGAGTGGCAGTGGATGCTAGGCTTTGAGGAGGGCGCCTTTTCCCGTGGTGGTGTCTTTGCCCGTGATGGTGTCTTTGCCCGTGGTGGTGTCTTTGACATTGATGTAGATTTGCTTTTGGGGCTGGAGGCCTTCTTCGCTGGAGGTATAACCTGACGAGTGGAAGAGGCCGTCCTTGCTGATTTTATTGCCGCCTTCGACTGCTCCTTGTTGTTATCAATTACCATTGGTGTCTTGGATGTGGTGTCCTGTCGTCCAGTCGTGGAGGTCTTCTTGGAGATAACATAATCCTTGGGTATCCTGGTAGGCTGATAAATGACTGATTTTGGTTTTGTTGTGGTCTTGGATGCGGTTGACTGGGCAGAAGCTGAGGATGAGGGATTGCTGGTGGACTTATTTGTTTTGGTTTTGGTTCTGTCAGATGGTTTGCTGGTGGTCTCTGATGGTGTACTGGTTGTTTGGGTGGAGGATTTCTTCGCCGGTTTGGCAGATGATTTCTCCTTGTCCTGTCCATTCCTGGCCGATTCATGGCGTTTCTCAGGTGGGTGGGGGGAATATTCCCTCCTCCTTTTGGTACCACGGCTTTGTTCTTCATCAGTGTCAGAGTGCTGACGTTCCATGTGTTGCTTCAGGAGGTACATTCGAGAAGCGGGAACCTCGAAGTCGCACTCACTACACCGCACGGTTGGTCCATGAATGTCCCTCCTGTGTCGCACCAACTGTGATCGCTCATGGAAGCTTCTGGGGCAGAGGGGACATTGCCAGTACCGTTCGTCATGATCACGCATCTGTGAAAACATGATAAAGATAATCCATATTGAGTTTTGTGAGAGTAATTTACTGATATTTTGGTTTTGTCCCAAGGCTCCCGAACCATTCGCCATCATCTCACTCAATGCGATTGTGTCCTCTTCAGCCAGTTAGGTATCGACCCATGATATGGTTTTAGTCGGTTGTGATGTACAACCTTAGCTTTAGTAGTAGGATCCTTCTGTATTCGGTATACTAAGTCTGACAGTCTCTTAGTCACTCCCGTGTTCTCCCGTGTTTCCTGTACATAGTCCACATCACTGATTTCTCGCTCTGCTTCTGGTGGCGGACCGAACTCGAGATCCACCGGTAGTGTAATTTCTCGGCCAAACATCATCAGGCATGGGGAGAACACGGTACTTTCGTGTCGGGATGACCTGTAGGCTAACATTAACATGGGTAATGTCTCGTCCCAGTTCCGTTGGTCGGTCACAACAGCTTTTCTGAGCATTTCCTCCAGAGTCCTGTTGAAGCGCTCAACCAGTCCGTCACTCTGTGGATGATATGATGTTGTCCTAGTTTTGGCAATCTGCAGTTTGTCACACAGTCCCTGGAACAACTTAGATTCAAATTGGGTGCCCTGGTCAGAATGAATCTCAGAAGGTAGACCAAATCGGCAGAAGAATTCGTCCATGGCAATTTTAGTAATTGTTTCTGCTTCCATGTCAGGCATTGGGAATCAGATAGTACGAGAATATATTTATTCCCTCGCCTAGTCTCTGGTAAAGGCCCTAAAATGTCGAGAACAATCCTCTCTAGTCATCCTCCTGCCAGGTACTGATTCATAGGTGCGACGAACTTCTTTGCTGGAGCTCTACATGCTTGGCATTCCTCACATTTCCTGATCCACTCTGCTACATCTTGTTGATATCCCACCCAGTAGAATCGACCATGCATCCGAGCAACACTTTTGTTTATTCCAAGATGTCCTGAACCAAAGTCGTTGTGCATGGCTTTGAGACTGTCATTTCGCCAAGATCTGGGAACAATGAGCTGCCAGGAGGATTGTCCCCCATCTCCAAACCATTGCCGGTAGAGGATGCCATCAGTTCAATGCGGTCCCATTGGCTCCAATATGCTTTTGTTTCTGGACTTTTTGCTGATACACTCGGCCACTTTGGTCGTTTGCCGGTCTCTTTCCATGCGATGACAGGAGATAAAGAGGTGTCTTGGTTTTGAGCATTTCTAATTTCCATGACGGATTTACCCTCCAGCCAACCCAGATGACGATTGGAGTCCTTCTGCTTTGGACCAGTGTTTGGTGATCTTCCGGATCTTGTCATTACTCTCATGGTGTTAATATCCTGGGTGTCCTTCTGTTCTTGTCTTGTGCAGTAGACACAAGTATCACATGGAATGCGTGAAAGGCCATCAGCGTTCCCGTGTTGCTTGCCAGCCCTGTGTTCCAGCTGGAAGTTGTAGGTGTTCAGAGCCTCGATCCAACGAGCTGTTTGTCCTTAGGGTTTTTTAAACCTCATCAGCCATCTCAGTGCACCATGGTCAGAACGAACCAAGAATTTCAAGCCATAAAGATAGTGGTGGTAATGTTTCACAGCTTCAACCACAGCCAACAGTTCTTTTCGGGTGATGCAATATTGTCGTTCTGTTTTTGTGAGTGTTCTACTGAAGTAAGCGATAACACGTTCTTTCTCCTCAACATCCAACTGTGACAGGACAGCACCAATACCTACGTTGCTGGCATCTGTGTCAAGGATGAATGGTTTCTCAGTGGATGGATAAGCCAATATGGGTGCCTCTGTGAGTGCAGTTTTCAGTCTTTCAAATGCGTCTTCACACTCTGATGTCCACTTGAAGGATTCCTTTTCTCCATTAGCTTGTGCAAGGATTTAGCTGTATCCGCAAAACCTTTAACGTAACGCCTGTAATATGAGCAAGTCCCGATGAAAGATCGCACTTCTGTAAGACTTGTGGGCCTCGGCCATTGCTTCACAGCACTAAGTTTGGATGGATCTGTGGATATTCCCACACTGGAAACGATGTGTCCTAGAAATTCAACTTCTTTCCGGAACAAATGGCATTTCTTGGGCGACAGCTTCAAACCAGCTTCCTACACAGGACTTCCTTCAGCCTAGCTAGATGGATCTCGAATGAGTCGGAGAATATAATTATGTCGTCCAAGTACAACAGACAAGTCTTCCAGTTCAGTCCAGAGAGAACAGCTCCCATTAGGCGTTCGAACATTGCAGGGGGCGTTGCACAGACCAAAAGGCATAACCTTGAATTGATAGAGGTCACATGTTGTGGTGAAGGCAGTTTTCTCAACATCTTTTGGGTCGACCTCAACTTGCCAATATCCATTCTTCAGGTCTAGTGTTGAAAACAATGTTGATCCTCGAAGTGCATCTAGGGAGTCGTCTATTCTAGGTATTGGATAAGTCTTTTTGTGTTGCCAGATTCAAGAGTCTAGTCCACACAAAAGCGGAGAGAAGCATCTTTCTTCTTCACGAGAACTGGTGCGGCCCAAGGACTTGTTGATTCCTCTATTATACCCTTTTTCAACATTGATGAAACTTCAGTCTCAACATCTTGACGTTTGGAGAGTGGTAACCGTCTAGGATGCATCCTGATGGGAGCACTATCACCAGTGTTGATTGAATGTTTGACGATGTTGGTTCGACCAAGGTCATCTTTGTCTCTGGCAAAGGCTGTCTGGTGGTCTGACAGGAGTTTCTGAACTTGGTCCCGTTCTTTTTGCATTAAGTTCTGAACCGCGGCTTGGTATAGGTCTCCAACATGGGCAGGTACTTCTCCCTTACTAATTGCTAGATGGTTCAGTCTGCCGTGTTTTATTTCCCTGTCTTCATTATAGTCAACTACTCTCTCTATTGGTTGACAAGTGGCTATGTGTGTATCCCTGTATAACGTCTTTGGTTGGTCGTCAAAATTTGCAACTCTTAAGGGAATACACCCTGTACTTGGGGATCTACAACAGCTCTGGCCAGCATCATGCCCTTAGATTGCACAAAAGTTTCACTGACTTCCACTACACCAGTCATGATAGTCGAGGAATCGTCACGGATTTTACCAGGTATCACTGTCTCACTGTTTGGTGGAATAACAACGGTTTCTCCTACAGATACTCGGAAGATGGAAGGCAAGCGACTCTCCAGAACACAGGGTACGAGTCTGTCGTTTACTGTCAAAGTACCAACACCCATATTGAGGTTACAGTTGTGTCCGTGTAAGAAGTCATAACCCAGTACTGCAGGAACATCTATGTCAGCAATGAGCATCGTTTGTTGTGCTGTCATGTCTGCAAGAAGTGTAATTGTCACGGTAGTTTGTCCCAAAATTTTCACTAGTCCACCATCTGCCATTTTTATGTGACCACAACCAGGTTCTATTGGAGGTCGACTCTCTGTTGGTATGGCGTGATATTTCTTTGGATGCAAGACCGAAATTGACGACCCAGTATCAATCAGACAAATTCACTTTTACCCCATTGGCCTGTGTTGGTAGGAAAAGACCATCATGATTTTGCTTACTAAATTGCTCTGTATTGGGCCCAATATTTTTAGTTTTAGCTGGAATCTGGCCCTCGGCACCAGCTACTGGCCATTTTCCGACTGGGAAGTACTTAGTTGGTTGCCACGGGGTTGCCCATTATGGTTGTCGTTTTCAGCTGCATTATTCCTGAACTGTTGTTGCTTTCGCTTCCGGCATTCAGCCTTCCAGTGTCCCTCGATTCCACAAAAATGACATTTTCCAGATCTTCTACGTGCTTTGTAGCCCTTAGTTTCGACAGTTGTCAAACTGGTCTCAATCCTGGCAAGTCGTTCCGACAGATTGTTCATTAATGGGTCATTGCCATGGTTCCCTTCAGTTACATCCAAATTGGTTGTGTCACCAGTCAGTGATTCACGCTGCATTCTCAATGTCATTCCCTGTGACTTGCGCTTTCTTGCATTTTGAAAAGCTTCATATTCTAGTGCAATCTTAACTGCTTCTTCAAGGCTTTCTGGTTTGCCCTGGTAAATGGACCATTCTAGTTCAGAGTCATTCAGGGAAGCTATGAAACCGTCTCGGGCTAATTTCTCCCGTGTTTCACTTGAGGCTACTGGGTAGGCTTTACGAACCAACTTCTTTATGTCTTGGGCTAATTCAGTCAGTGGTTCAGATTTCTTCCGCAAACGATGCTTCATTTGTGCACGGAACATCTCAGATTGGTTCTCAGGTTCAAATCTTGACGTAAGAGCAGCTACTAGTTCCCTATAGTTTCTGTGTTGGTGAGGTTCTAGGTCACTGAGGATGCCTTGTGCTCGTCCACGTAAACGTGTTGCTAGTTCCAATGCCTTGGTAGCATTGTCCCGTCTATTTATTTCTGCTACCATTTCAAAGTGTACAAGATGATCATGCCATCCCGCTGATCCATCGAATGTTGCAGGATTCTTTGGTTTTCGGTATCTCTGAAAATCCCCTGAAGCTTGATAACTGCTGTAGTGGTTATTATCCCTGGTCTATTGATTATGAGCATTCACCCCATAACCTATATTGTGGTCTGGCCTTGTTGTGCTCCCAGCCCTGGTAAGTCTTTCAAACACATGACCAAGTGGTGCATCTTCAACATGTCCCAATCGTTGATCCTGCCAACCCGTCCGTCCCCTCATATTTGGTTGACCCACTGCTGATCTATCGGCGGCATGCTGGTTATTTCCCTGCCTGGGTTCTTCGTCGTCTCCAGTTTGCCTGATTGACATAAGTCGTCCGTCCTGCTCAGAGTCACATAGCTGACCTCCGGATGGACTGGGATATGGGGACCGTCCATCCCTCACATCAGGGCTTACTAGGTACATCTCACGACGTGACCCTCCCGAGTTTATTTGGCTAGCCGAACGTGCCAGGGAAATGTGCGGAACATCAACATCCGTTGATTTGTTCAGGAGCTGGTCCACAACACTGTTTGACTGTTCACATTCATTGATTTGTTTTACCACCTCTCCCTCCGTCTGACGGAGATTCTCCAGGGATTCCTTCAGTGCCTGCAAGTCTGCTGATTTATCACTAAGTTGTGATGAGTCCTGTCTGGGAAAGATAGTACTCAGGTTGTCTCTCACTCCCGAAGAAGGTTCATCTAGGTTTTCCATTCTAGAAAGGTTCAACTCCACTTCACTGTCATTAAAATCCTCACCGTGTATGTGTTTATCTATTGGTTTCGTACCACTAGAGTAGTCTCCCTTTGCTTTGTCTGTTGGTGAAAAGCGTGAAGCCATCTTTCTGTTCCGGGTTATGTAGGGTTCAGCTGTCTCTGGCAAAGGCTGGCTGGTGGTCTGACAGGAGTTTCTGAACTTGGTCCCGTTCTTTTTGCATTAAGTTCTGAACCGCGGCTTGGTATAGGTCTCCAACATGGGCAGGTACTTCTCCCTTACTAATTGCTAGATGGTTCAGTCTGCCGTGTTTTACTTCCCTATCTTCATTATAGTCAACTACTCTCTATACTGGTCGACAAGTGGCTATGTGTGTATCCCTGTATAACGTCTTTGGTTGGTCGTCAAAATTTGCCACTCTTAAGGGAATACACCCTGTACTTGGATCTACAACAGCTCTGGCCAGCATCATGCCCTTAGATTGCACAAAAGTTTCACTGACTTCCACCACACCAGTCATGATAGTTGAGGAATCGTCACGGATGTTACCAGGTATCACTGTCTCACTGTTTGGTGGAATAACAACGGTTTCTCCTACAGATACTCGGAAGATGGAAGGCAAGCGACTCTCCGGAACACAGAGCACGAGTCTGTTGTTTACTGTCAAAGTACCAACACCCATATTGAGGTTAGGGATTCCTTCAGTGCCTGCAAGTCTGCTGATTTATCACTAAGTTGTGATGAGTCCTGTCTGGGAAAGATAGTACTCAGGTTGTCTCTCACTCCCGAAGAAGGTTCATCTAGGTTTTCCATTCTAGAAAGGTTCAACTCCACTTCACTGTCATCAAAATCCTCACCGTGTATGTGTTTATCTCTTGGTTTCGTACCACTAGAGTAGTCTCCCTTTGCTTTGTCTGTTGGTGAAAAGCGTGAAGCCATCTTTCTGTTCCGGGTTATGTAGGGTTCAGTTTCCAATATAATCCGACTGTGGTGCCACCAATTGTAGCGTGGTCGGTCGGTAAGTAGTCGGCTGTCCACAGTCACGAGTCAAGGATTCGTGGTTGAGCAGTTACGGATGGCTATGGTTATGGAGCCTATGGACCATAAATCAAGTTGATACTGATTTTCAACAACAATAAACACAGTTTTATTCATTCAAATACAATGTGTAGTTTGGTTGTTATTTGCTTGTTGTATTATCCATGTAGTGAGTTGACCAGTGTCGTTGGTTAGCCAATAGATGACCAATGGTGTTGGGTTACCAAGTATGAGACGACCAGTGCAGTTGGTTAGCCAATAGATGGCCAATGGTGTTGGGTTACCAAGTATGGGACGACCAATGCAGTTGGTTAGCCAATAGATGACCAGTGGTGTTGGGTTACCAAGTATGGGACGACCAGTGCAGTTGGTTAGCCAATAGATGACCAATGGTGTTGGGTTACCAAGTATGGGACGACCAGTGTAGTTGGTTAGCCAATAGATGACCAATGGTGTTGGGTTACCATGTATGGGACGACCAGTGTAGTTGGTTAGCCAATAGATGACCAATGGTGTTGGGTTACCAAGTATGGGACGACCAGTGTAGTTGGTTAGCCAATAGATGACCAATGGTGTTGGGTTACCTAGTATGGGACGACCAGTGTAGTTGGTTAGCCAATAGATGACCAATGGTGTTGGGTTACCAAGTATGGGACGACCAGTGTAGTTGGTTAGCCAATAGATGACCAATGATGTTGGGTTACCAAGTATGAGACGACCAGTGTAGTTGGTTAGCCAAGAGATGACCAATGGTGTAGGGTTACCAATGTATGGGTCGACCAAAGTTGTTGGTCGACCAATGTAACTGTAGGTTGATCAAGGTGTGACTAAGTTGACTGTTTGTTGGGCGACTGTAGGAATAACAGTTGGTGTTCAGCAATGAGTTTGTCCCAAGATCCTGAGATGTTTATTTGGCTGTTGGCGAATTGTAAGACCAATCTATGGTCGACCAAGTTTGTTTGTCGACCAATGGACGACCAATGTTACTGTTGCGTGTTGGTCGACCAAAATGCTACCAAGTTGAAGATTGGTTGACCACTGTATGATGTTCATTTGGCTGTGGCAACTTGTACCTTTATTATTCTGGTCGTTGGTCGTTCTTATAGTCGGGTTCCTGATTCTTCTTATTTGGAGATCTTTCCAGTGAGTCCGAGACAGGACTGCCGATGCCAGCACTGACGACAATATTTATAGAAGATGACCGGAAGTATAGCTCGACCAAGTGCTGCTCGTTCATTGGCTGGTGGTGCCAGCTGTCGATCGCTGATTGGTCAGTATATGACATCAGTCTTCAGCATAAGCCAACATGGCGATCACTGAGCTGATCGTCAGAACCAGAGGCTCTTTGGAACTCAAAAATCTAGCTTCCCCAGACATCGTTATCACATACAAGAATGATAGTTGGGTACTTCAGGACTTCTAATTTCCTGCTGGATGCAGGTAAGTTTCTGGGAAACTCTGGATTCTTCATCCCGGACATCGTTTGTTTCGTTGTTGCTGTTGTTGTAATCTCGTCGGCACGAAATTCGCCACAATATCTCATTAGCTTCAAATGCGATGGAAGTATCTCTAACATCTCTAAAGAATAGTCAGCTTCAGAACAATAATGAGATTGGTATGTCTAAAATAGTTATTTTGTATCAGGAACATGGTCGAGACACCGAAAATGGAAGTTAAATGACAGGAAAAGGACCACGACACGAATATCTGACGCCCCGGACACAGACAAACACTCACAAATAAGACCAAATCAGCCATGGAACTCGGCAGACATACAGTACAAACATCCAGTAAAAATCTATTAAACCAGAATATCATCCTTTGAATACTGTACGCTAAAAATAGGATGAAGTCCGGCATCCTGCCCGAGACACATTCAGACTGCACGTACAGGCACAGATATATAGAATTCCAATGTACAGGTTATTTCTAGGCGGTTCTTATGTGTATGAAATTCAATCCTAGACAAAGGATATAGGTACGTAACCATACACAACGAATTGGAATTCTTACAGACATATAATTTCATATTCGTACATGTGTATATACCATTTTATCATCTTATCAAAACGTTATTTCTTATTTAATTATATTAAATGTGTTCGAGAAATATCGAAGATATCAAGAATGTACATGGATTTAACATGTTTAAAATAAAATAGAATCCATAAAACAACAATTTCAATCAAATCGATTTATTCAATTTGAACACAGTTCGTTCATTCTAAGATTCAGTCCTTGTCCAGCCATAACACATTGTACACTTATGAATTGAGGAGTTATGGTAGTTTCGACCACAATGGATGGTGCATTGTTAAAACCATTAAAACTTTGACAGAACAATGTAATTTGACGAATCTGCTTGCATGTTGAGTATTTCTTTCGAAGGTTTGTGATTCCCAGAAGGAATTCCTGTTTCCTTGCGCTTTCGTCGATACAATCCCTGCATTGGAATCCAAATAGTGCATGATTTTAGCTGGCCTATCATGAATTAATGCAAATTCTCAATCAAAGAATTATTTCATTCTGTCAAAACAAGGAGACTGATGTGAAGATCCCATGACATAACCAGGTTGCTCGGATATTTGTTGTTTTGGGTTTGGGTCGATCCTGTAAAGGTATGGTATGGTTTAAGGCAAGGTATTGTGCGATTAAGGTGTAGTGTCAACTGTAAGAAGGAAAGAGAATTACCAGTTGAGTTGGTTGATTCAGTTTTGTGGAACAAAATACATGTTCAGCTCTATGGATAAACAACTCTTACCTCTCAACAAAATACGACTCCAGAAATGCATGCAGGAGGAACATCGTTGTTTGCGAGAGACGCTAAATAGACAATTCAAGCACCTGTTCATCAGACTCGAATGTTCGTGGATTATGTTAAAATCCTAACTCATCACCCAAGGTCCCCAATCTCAAATCCAGGACACACTCGTCGGAGAGGGGGGAGGGGGCGGTGGATCTTTTCCATCATGGATGTTTTACACCGTACACATGTAGCAAATGTGACAATAACCCGATTTGTGGGCAATAAAACCTTGTGATGAGCAATAAGCGTCGTTCGACATGGAAACGCAGCATCGGCGACTATGTGGTTGCAAACATTTGTTGAAATCGAGAATGATGCTGCTCATACCTCTTTCACGGTTCCCTGTCCATGTCACACAGGTTAATGTCAACGATCAGATTTAGCATGTACATCACATTTTGGACCTACTATTTTATACATGTATCATACACGAACACGATGTCTTCATTAAAGATTAGATAACGTCATCAATCTACTGGAAAACATCGCAGAGCAACTAAATGACCGTTTTGATTTAGTTCTCATTCTATTGACATTTAATGGAATATTTCTTTAAAAAATCGAGCAACTCACATTTTGAACTTTGAAGTTGATTTAATTGTCAATAGAATAAGAATTAGCCAAAACTTGACAAAAGTGAGACACGATTTCATGTTGGATTGGTCTTCTACAGGAAATGATGATGTAAGTTACGATAAGTTGAACACTTTTTAGAAAATAGTCATTTAAAAATGAAGGCTAATTTTTTTTAACATTTTTTTTTTAATTCGAATATCTTCACAACCTACAGGTTTACAGGGAACACATCTACATATTTGAAATCCTCAAGAAATACGCTTTTAACAAATAAACACATCACCATAGCTATAAGGCATACTTTTAGCTGCATAGAGACAAATTCTAGAGGGTGTGTAAAAGTGTCTGCATTATGGTTCAGTATCCTTAACAGATAATTCTCAGGGTGGCACTGGATTGACTAATGCATCAACAGGCAGCAGTAGAAAGCTTGCTGGTGACAGTACAGATCGGCACGGAAAGCAATGTCACTATTCAGTAAACTGCAAAGTGAAACGGAGAGTTTAACTTTGAGGATACAGAAAACTCTACAGAGACCGAACAATAATTATCTGGCCGATTTCAGTCTGGTTTAACTAGAGGTTCCGCTTTGACCCTTGAGTTGCCGCTCCGGCATGAAGCCTATGCTGGTTGTTTTTTTAACAAAAACATACGTCTCCCCCATCCTCCCACCCTGCCTTGAATGGGCACATTATTTAAGGGAAAGTGCTATAAAATGAATGCAATAAGTATCTTAAACAAAGCTGCGTATCTAAAAATATTAATTACAAAGAAGCGATACAAGTAGATGAACGGATGGACAGACACCGGACACGGATGCATGCATGCACACATACACCAAAACCTGATCAAATGCGGGGGCTATGCCATTGAAGCTTCCATCCAAGTTTGGTGAAATTCCGTCCAGTAGTTCTCCAGATATCTTGCAGACAAGCCCTGTATATACATGTACAAGTAGATGGACGGACACTGGACATGGATGAATGCACGCACACACACCAAAACCTAATCAAGTGAGGGGGCTATCCCACTGAAGCTTCCATCCAAGTGGGGTGAAATTCCGTCCAGTAGTTCTCAAGATATCTTGCAGACAAGGCCTGTATATACATGTACAAGTAGATGGACGGACGGACGGACGGACACCGGACATGGATGAATGCACGCACATACACCAAAACCTAATCAAATGAGGGGGCTATCCCAGTGAAGCTTCTATCCAAGTTTGGTGAAATTCCATCCAGTAGTTCTCCAGATATCTTGCAGACAAGCCCTGTATATACATGTACAAGTAGATGGACGGACGGACGGACACCGAACACGGATGAACGCATGCACACACACCAAAACCTAATCAAATGAGGGGGCTATCCCAATGAAGCTTTCAGCCAAGTTTGGTGAAATTCTGTCCAGTAGTTCTCCAGATATCTTGCAGACAAGCCCTGTATATACATGTACAAGTAGATGGACGGACGGACGGACACCGGACATGGATGAATGCAGACACACAAACCAAAACCTAATCAAATGAGGGGGCTATCCCACTGAAGCTTCCATCCAAGTGGGGTGAAATTCTGTCCAGTAGTTCTCAAGATATCTTGCAGACAAGGCCTGTATATACATGTACAAGTAGATGGACGGACGGACAGACACCGGACACGGATGAATGCACGCACATACACCAAAACCTAATCAAATGAGGGGGCTATCCCAATGAAGCTTCCATCCAAGTTTGGTGAAATTCCATCCAGTAGTTCTCCAGATATCTTGCAGACAAGCCCTGTATATACATGTGCAAGTAGATGGACGGACGGACGGACACCGGACACGGATGAATGCACGCACATACACCAAAACCTAATCAAATGAGGGGGCTATCCCAATGAAGCTTCCATACAAGTTTGGTGAAATTCCATCCAGTAGTTCTCCAGATATCTTGCAGACAAGCCCTGTATATACATGTACAAGTAGATGGACGGACGGACGGACACCGGACACGGATGAATGCACCACATACACCAAAACCTAATCAAATGAGGGGGCTATCCCAATGAAGCTTCCATCCAAGTTTGGTGAAATTCCATCCAGTAGTTCTCAAGATATCTTGCAGACAAGGCAAGGGGACGGACAGACATCCATCCAGACAGACAGACATCCATCCATCCAGACAGACAGACAGACAGACGGACAGACAGACAGACAGACAGCACAAACACTAGATGTCTCCCCCCAACATAGTTGGGGGAGACATAATTACATGTACGTACATTTTACTCTATCCACTGTCTTATCTCCCATGCGCAGCTGAGCATTGCTGTTTGCATCGAAAACAGTTCATCGCGCCGAAAATGAATAATCTAACGACACAGATACTTTCTTTTGAATAAAAAGTTTATATTCTATATATTAACCGAGCTGACTTCAAATATTACCTATATATTCATGTTAATTGCTCAATGAAAAATAAAATGGCCTCGAGTAGGAGTTTAGAATCAATCTAGATTCGGATAGATTTTTACATGGCGGTTTACACATGGGCCTCTCGCACGTGTCATACCTTGCCGGGGGTGCGTGATAAAGTTTAAATATGAGAGTCTTAATAAGTATCCGCGAATTTTGATAATATTGTTAGATCTAATTCCCATTTTCTTTCCGACGTAGTTTAATAACAATTATTACTAGAAACTAGAAAAAAATATCTCGTGTGTGACTGTACCACCTGATTTATTGACGACGTCTTGCTGATTGTGTCCGCAAATGTAACTAGTTGTGATCTGAAACTTGAAGTACTGAGTCCAATGCAAGTGCTGCTTAGCTAATTCCAAATTTCTAGTGAAAAATCCCTGGAGAACTACACAAAATTACCGTGCTGAACAAAAAACAAAATAAGTGCCGTACACAAGCATTTCTCTAGGGATTTTTTTTATTAAGCGCCTTCTTTTATTTGCTGAGAAAATCAGCAAAACGTTTTCAATAAATTAGGCTGGTACAGACAATATAAGGCCTATGTTATTTTCAACTTATTTTGAATTTGACTCTTCAAAACAAAATGATCGTTAATTCTCTATTTTTCAGCATGAGTTAAAATTAAATCTCTGCAAGCAACCTTGGGAGCATATGAACCTCGTCAATACAACGGACAACTTCAAACGGAAACACATCGAATCCGAGGGTCTCTAGTTTGGAGGAGAATACTTTTCATTCGCGTTTACGATCCAGGGAATTTGCATTCTACATTGGTTCACTGTTTGATGACCAATGCAGTTAGTTTATCGACGAAAGCTCAAGCAATCAAAAAATCCTTCACCGATTCATCGTCAAAGGAAATACTTAATAACCAATCTTATTCTCCAGCTACCATTGTGGCCGACAATTTAATTATGTCTCCCCCAACTATGTTGGGGGGAGACATCTAGTGTTTGTGCTGTCTGTCTGTCTGTCTGTCTGGTTGGATGTCTGGATGTCTGGATGGATGTCTGTCCGTCCCCTTGCCTTGTCTGCAAGATATCTTGAGAACTACTGGATGGAATTTCACCAAACTTGGATGGAAGCTTCATTGGGATAGCCCCCTCATTTGATTAGGTTTTGGTGTGTGTGCGTGCATTCATCCGTGTCCGGTGTCCGTCCGTCCGTCCATCTACTTGTACATGTATATACAGGCCTTGTCTGCAAGATATCTTGAGAACTACTGGACGGAATTTCACCAAACTTGGATGGAAGCTTCAGTGGGATAGTCCCCTCATTTGATTAGGTTTTGGTGTGTGTGCGTGCATTCATCCGTGTCCGTCCGTCCGTCCGTCCGTCCATCTACGTGTACATGTATATACAGGCCTTGTCTGCAAGATATCTTGAGAACTACTGGACGGAATTTCACCAAACTTGGATGGAAGCTTCAGTGGGATAGCCCCCTCATTTGATTAGATTTTGGTGTGTGTGCGTGCATTCATCCATGTCCGGTGTCCGTCCGTCCGTCCATCTACTTGAACATGTATATACAGGCTTGTCTGCAAGATATCTGGAGAACTACTGGATGGAATTTCACCAAACTTGGATGGAAGCTTCATTGGGATAGCCCTCTCATTTGATTAGGTTTTGGTGTATGTGGGTTCATTCATCCGTGTCCGGTGTCCGTCCGTCCGTCCGTCCATCTACTTATACATGTATATACAGGGCTTGTCTGCAAGATATCTGGAGAACTACTAGATGGAATTTCACCAAACTTGGATGAAAGCTTCATTGGGATAGCCCCCTCATTTGACTAGGTTTTGGTTTGTGTGCATGTGTTCATCCGTGTCCGGTGTCCGTCCGTCCGTCCATCTACTTGTACATGTATATACAGGCCTTGTCTGCAAGATATCTTGAGAACTACTGAACGGAATTTCACCACACTTGGATGGAAGCTTCAGTGGGATAGCCCCCTCATTTGATTATGTTTTGGTGTGTGCGCGTGCATTCGTCCATGTCCGGTGTCTGTCCGTCCGTCCATCTACTTGTACATGTATATACAGGGCTTGTCTGCAAGATATCTGGAGAACTACTGGACGGAATCTCACTCCCCTTGGATAGAAGCTATAGTGGGATAGCCCCCTCATTTGATTAGGTTTTGGTGTGTGCGCGTGCATTCATCCATGTCCGGTGTCCGTCCGTCCGTCTACTTGTACATGTATGTACAGGCCTTGTCTGCAAGATATCTTGAGAACTACTGGACGGAATCTCACTCTCCTTGGATAGAAGCTATAGTGGGATAGCCCCCTCATTTGATTAGGTTTTGGTGTGTGTGCGTGCATTCATCCATGTCCGGTGTCCGTCCGTCCGTCTACTTGTACATGTATATACAGGGCTTGTCTGCAAGATATCTGGAGAACTACTGAACAGAATTTCACCAAACTTGGATGGAAGCTTCATTAGGATAGCCCCCTCATTTGACTAGGTTTTGGTGTGTGTGCCTGCATTCGTCCGGTGTCCGTCCGTCCGTCCATCTGCTTGTACATGTATATACAGGCTTTGTCTGCAAGATACCTTGAGAACTATTGGATGGAATTTCACCAAACTTGGATGGAAGCTTCATTGGGATAGCCCCCGCATTTGATCAGGTTTTAGTGTATGTGTGCATGCATTCATCTGTGTCCGATGTCCGTCCAACCGTTCATCTACTTGTACATGTATATACAATGAAATTTTAGATACGCAGCTTTGTTTAAGATACTTATTGCTACATTCATTTTATAGCACTTTCCCTTAAATTATGTGCCCATTCAAGGCAAGGTGGGAGGTTGGGGGAGACGTATGTTTTTGCCCAAAAAAACAACCAGCGTAGGCTTCATGCCGGAGCGGCAACTCAAGGGTCAAAGCGGAACCTCTAGTTTCTACCATTGTGAACCGCAATTTAATTTCATGAAATATGAACCGTAGAAGACAGTTTGTATAGTGAGCCAGTAAATATGATTTAACGTCGCTTTCAACAATATTTCAGTCATATCACAACGCTTGGGTCCTAATTCTTTTTGCACGAGGGAGCCAACGGGTGAGGTCCTATTCCTTTTCACACCCGGCAACCCCAGGGGTGCCCCAGTTAGTCGCCGCTTACGACAAGCGACAGTTTGTATATCGGCCTGTGGGAGTCATGTGACCTCTTGTCATTACTCTGCCATTTTCCCTACATGTACCACCATGGCAGGCTATTTCTATTCGAATTCGTCACACTCAAACGATTACAAGATATTGATCTATTCAACAACCGCATAGATTTATTCACAATGGAATGCCCAGGGGCGACACCGATGCGCGCGAAACATATGATTGTGAGAAACGGAAATCAAATTGAGAAATGAATTTTACACAGACTATAATTTGCATAAGCTCCGATAACAAAAGGCAGGCCCTTCGCCGACGCCGCCCAGGTAAAACAGAGATAACACTTTTCCTTGGAGAAAACTCTGAACTGTGTGTCCGTAGCCAGCTGCCAAGCCTCTCCGGTTTGGATCACGATCTCTTCTCTCCTTTTAAATGAAGCAATCGATCGTGGTTAGCCAGCAAACTTCCTTGATATTGGTAACTTACGTGGTACACCAAGCAGCAACTGTAATGACAATAAAAAGAAACAGCATGTTTCGGTACACAAAGAAAACATTTAGTCTATTATTATTTAAAGGTCGGAAATATACTTTCGTGTATAGCGTGGCCGTGTCGTTGGCCTGGACTCGATAACGTCTCATAGTAACATTTATTATTTACACCCACCTTTCCAGTGCTTGCCACGCAAGACGCTAAATACTTGAAGACCACACCTTACTTACTAGCAGACTCATCATCCTGAACAGTTATGTCACCTCGCACGAGCCCGTGCATATCATTAGCATGCTAAATCAGGTGTTTCTGTCACAACGATAAATATATTTCGTACAACACCAGAGACATCGATAGAAAATTTTAGAATCCAACAAGGAATGCCAGAAAGTGATTAATATGTATTTAGCAACAGAAATATCATGTGACATGGATGACGAAATTAACTCTATTTTCACTATTTTACCTACATTGATTTGGATGCTGGCTAGGTCATGAGAGGAAGGATGTTCGATTAGTGTCTCAGGAAGTCTACCTGATATTGTTGATACTTATTGCTAATAATATCTCATTGTTCCACCAAAGCAAGCTACGCACGTAATCGATAACATTTGAGTTCATGCGAGTTGCACGTAATCATATCAACTGAGCTATCTTTAGTTCACATACCATTAAAGTTAACCCATGAAGACCTTACGTCAAGTAGTATTACCTGAAACGACATAAATCTCAGTTAAGTTTAATTTATTTCATGTTAGAATTACATTAAGTTAAGCCATCTTTTCGTTAGCTTGTTATTGTACCAACAATTATACTTGTTAAAACCACATGTCAACCGATTACCTGAACCGCTAATATTTATATGTGATACAAGTCAATTTGCAATTTTGATTGGTGGGTGGTTGTACAGATTAACTTATCATGACTGTGCTTGACAGAGAATCTCTGATAGCAGTCTACTATCTATTCTGCTCAATCTTATATTACTGGTATGCTCCTCGAAAAAGAGTAGTGAAGCAGAAATGCGGGTCAAAGCCATGTGAAAGTGTTGGCAGTTTCTAATTTTCCTAAACTCTTTGATGTACGTCGAATATAATTCACATATCATATATATACATATGTATATTATCATAATTATGCCTGCTTGGAGTTTGTGCTAATTGTGTCTTTATGACATGTGTATTCGGTGTCCATGGACAATATCCACGGATGGCCATCGCTCTAATGTTAGCGCATAGTTCTTCAGCTCCACTTCGATTTAAGTATGAAATAAAATTACAATATACAGAAGTAGTTTTGTGAATCGACTTCATTGGTTGTCTATACACAGTGGCATCTGTGAGCGATCAAGTTGTCAATTGATTGTGTTCAACTTACTGCAACCTGAGTCACATAATATTGTTTTATTGAAAAACTACCTGTGGTCTGTAACCGTATATGCGGTATAGTTGGTGACAATTATCATGCACCAAAATAACCCATATATGGTGCTGAATGCAAATGTGATGTCTCTTTATTCAAACTGTAACTTCACCAGCACAATTACAGAAACAAAGCTTCTATGTGTTGTCACCAGAAGTCAATAAAGACAAAACACACACTGCTGAAATACAGTGCAAAAATAGTATAAATTCCCTTCTACAATATACACTATATTAGATATGAATATTAGATTGGGAACTATTTTATACATATTTTTTTCATATATTTACTGTAATTCTCAAAATCAAACACGTCAAGAGGTATTCACGCCAGTCTTGCATGGAGGATACTCCTAAGTAGTACAGGATTTGTCTAATGCAGGTTACCTGAAAGCAAATTGTATTGATTGAGAAACTAACTGGGCAGAACAAGATTTACCAATTTAGTGTTTCTATTCAATCTCCCTCTGCCCCTTTTCATTTCGGGCTCAACAATTGGTTAGCCTTAGTGAAGCTATTACCTGGCACACATCTGCTCTATAATAGAGGTGAGATCCTTTGTCTGGCTGGCGTAAATTCCCCTTGAATGTGACAATATCAATTGATATGGGAAAAAAATCTTTTAAAAAAAATCTGCACAAAATTTCATTTTCATCGCTTGATTGGCGTCGGGCTTTTGTTCTGAATACCAACTTGCACAACCTCGCCACCAGGGGTCGCTCTTCGCTGGACAATTGGCCGCTTCGATGAACCCCTGGGACCAACCTCGCCACCAGGGGTCGCTCTCCGCTGGAAAATTGGCCGCTCCGACGAACCCCTGGGACGACGGTCGCTGAAAATTGGTCCCATAATACATTGAAAAATTCTTTCACGTGGCCCCTTCCGGTTCCATTGGAACATATCCTATTCTTTATAGAACGTCAGTCATGAGTCATTTTCATGGCCAGTGTCATAACGTCATGACGTCAGAATAAAAAAATGTTTCGCAAGAATGCATAAAGAATTCTATTATGCTACGTCATCTTTCAGACGCGCTCGTAACATTCATGACGTCGGGACGTCGGCTTGATCTCCACAGATACGCTCTCGTTATGTTCTAAATTCTAGGGTTTTGTTTTCTATCCAATGACCGATCGTACTGCCGAGCGCCCTCCCAGAGCATAGTAGGGAGGACAGGACCGGATAGCTCTGGTTTCGAGATTGCCCCTGGGACGACGCTCACTGAAAATTGGTCCCATAATACATTGAAAAATTCTTTCACGTGGCCCCTTCCGGTTCCATTGGAACATATCCTATTCTTTATAAAACGTCAGTCATGAGTCATTTTCATGGCCAGTGTTATAACGTCATGTCGTCAGAATAAAAAATGTTTCGCAAGAATGCATAAAGAGTTCTGGTAGGCTACGTCATCTTGCAGACGCGCTCGTAACATCCATGACGTCGGGACGTTGGCTTGATCCCCACAGATACGCTCTCGTTATGTTCTAAATTCTAGGGTTTTGTGTGCTATCCAATGACCGATCGTACTGCTGAGCGCCGTCCCAGAGCCTAGTAGGGAGGACAGGACCGGATAGATCTGGTTTCGAGATTGCAACTTGCATTCTAGAAATACTCTCTCGTTTGGACCGTTTTCTCCCATCTGGCGGTCACACAGTTCATCTAACAGATTACTTGATAGAGCTATTACATCATCGCTCTGAAAAATTTGTATCTACCACTCAAGCCGGTACTGGAGGCCGAGTGGTCATGTCATTCAAGATGTCCAAATGAACAGCTAAAATAAAAACGTGGCTGGGATAAAAATCGTCACATGGATCACTTTTGGCTCTTGTGAGGTTTTAAGAAATATGCAGTCAGTATATTTGTCTTTTGGGTCCTATGACTTCTTGTCAATACGACGGCATCGTTTTTCACGACCCTTTAATGTTGCGTTTAATTGTTGCCTGTAGGTGGTGAGATTCTGCTGTGGTGGACGTTTCGTCCCAGAGGCTTGCCCTCTGTGCAAGACATTGTGATTGTAGTTTTGACCTGTAAACCTTGGGGAGAATGAAGCGCTTGGTCGGCGTCGGGAATCACGGGTATTTGTTCTGAATACGAACTTGCATTCTGTAAATACTCTCTCGTTTCGGCCGTTTTTTCTATCTTACGGTCACACAGTTCATCATTTTCCAACAGATGACATGATAGGGCTATTACATCATCGCTCTGAAATATTTGTATCTAGTACCGCTCAAGCCGGTTTTAGGAGCCGTGTGGTCATGTCGTTCAAGAAGTGTTACTGGGATAGAAATTATGACCGGGATCCCTTGGCTAATGTGATGGTTTTAGAAAAATGCAGTCAGTATATTTGTCTGTGGAGTCATATGACTTCTTGTCAGTACTCTGGCATCGTTTTCCCCCACTCTTTTAATGTTGCGTTTAATTCTTTATTGACTTCTGCTGGCAATGTCTAGAGGTCTTGTTTCTGTAATTATATTCTTTATTCCACATTGTTAAGCGAAATAGGTATCATATTTGTATTCACCATCGTATGGGAAATATCTTGGTATATCATAATGGTCACCAAATATATTGCATACACATATACATATTGCATATTTTTCAAAAAAGGTAACCCTTAATCGGTTTATATTATATACGTAATTTTGCTTCGCAAATGGCGCTTCTCATATCTTCATATCATATTTCCGAATCGGAATGTTTTCCCGGGTGATCGAAAACACCACTTAACAAGGATCATGGTCAGAGAGTGACAGGAGGTACGATTTTTAGTTAATTTTAATTTAAAAAAAATATCGAGCCCCTCTACCCCATCACAGCACAAACAATGATTTTGTCGCCTACTCAATACAAGTATATCATGATGGAACAATGATATGTAAACCTGAAAATGGTGACATAATAGCATGTAAACCTGTAAATCTTGGCAAAATAACGGGCGGTTACATGGCATGCGTGTGCATACCACAAAATGTATCCGCAAAATGCTCACATAAAATGACCATTCTTTCATACACAGTTTTCGGTGCATGAAAAAGTGTAAATTCCATATTTTTCCAAACTAAATTGTGCAGGGGTTCCGCGATGATGATATAAAATTCACGTTATACGATACCAGGCCAGCTTCGAGCTGTTTCGTTCGAGGGAATTCTTGCATTGCACGGGCCATCGGTTGGTCGATAAGCAAAACTGATGACAACATGTCCCAGGTAATAGACTCGCTTTGCCGAAAGAACTGATTTCAGCTCTAGTGTTGCGACGTGTTGTTCGAATGAGATTGAAAAGATGATAACATCGTCGATGTAGACCGGACAACTGCATCACTCTGCTGGAAGCACGTGTACCCATCTTTGCGTGGTACTTTTTCTGCTGTATAGCTCCATGGACATTATATCGCAGTGATAAGATCGGTGTAGAATGCCGTATTCGTCGGTTACTACTAACCGGTGTGGGAATCCATCTTACACACGTAACATGAATTTTCCAGACCATCATATTGGAATTGTTGGGCACTGGGTACACGTCTTTTCGTGTGAACGCATATAGGATGTTGGTCCTCTTTCTTGAGTACAATAACCACAGGTGTGTATCTGATGGATTGCGATATCACGCGTTTGTCAGACATATCCCCAATTTTGTTCGAACCGATTCGCCCATGGAGTTATCGTCTAATATCCAGCAATACGATAAACGTCAACACCTGTCTGTTATAACCGACATAATAATTGGGCCCGTCAAATTAGGGGTAACAAGGTGCTCCTGGGACAGCACACTATACTTATGATATCCCTAGAAATTCGCCAGCATCCGCTTCCAACAAAGAGGCAAACTTATAATTTCCCAACCCAAACTTAATTCCTCACCCCACTCCCTCCTGGGCATAGAACTGGAAAGGCTCCATTGGTCTGGTACATTCCTACTAATTAAACACATGCATGGTGACATCCGTTCCTCTCCCCCATTCTTTTTACATCTATTACAATAAGTACATCTACGATAATCTCTCTAATAATTCGCACATATTAAAACAAACTTTAGAAGTCAATTCCCGAAAATATTATATGAATATTCAAATCTGAGTGTTCAGAACAGTTGGGCAATTTGTTGGCACAAGAAAATGCCCATCTGCTTACCTTGTTAATTTAGTTGAGTAAAGAGATGGTCTAAAAGTGTTTGGATTGTCAGAGATTACCGTGCCACGAACTCGTATGATAAATTAACGTTGACCTCTGGAAACGAGCTGAATGATAATGAACCTGGAAAATATATTTAATTCCCTACTTAATCAGAAAATTGTTATCCCTCAGATGCACTCGCAAATGATGTAATGGGTCTACAAAAAGTACGGTGACCCCCAGTTTCTTGTTATTGAATTCCTTATCTTAGCCCTACCTGGATGGGGGGGCGAAATGACCCCCCTACCAAACTTTCTGCGCTATCTCCGGAACGACAAAAAATGGAGAACTGAAACTTCGTGACTTTATCGTTTCATTTGCGTACACTTCGCCATCCATAAGATGGCTTGCGAATCGTGTGTCTCCATTATCGCGGAGCGATATCCAGTGTATTACCGGATTCTGTTCGGCCTTCATCCGGCGGAGAACAGACTCGAGAAATCTGATGAATTACAGGTTTTCATACTACTTCTGACACACATATTGCCTGGGCTTACAAAATATACAGGTATGTATAACTTTCGTATCATCCAAGAGGTGTGGTGGATCTGAAATTTTGAACAAGTAGTTCATCACATGATTCGAAAATGGCGAGTTACGTTGGGGTTACATCGGTAGACTTTAGCTGATTGGCTGACGAAGTCACGTGGTATTGATTTATGGAAATTCTCTTTAGCCGTTGCCGAAAGTAGGCTGAACATGGATACACACGATCCCAGGGTCAGTCTTACTGGGTATAGATGACTGAAATGGTTACAGGTTGTTTATCGTTTATCATATAGGGGTCATTTTGAGCCTATTTGTATGACCCCCCGAGCAGAGGATCATGGGTACATTCAAGATGGCGACCACATGGTGTACCAGAAAAGTTATTTT
>JAVTVY010021113.1:0-82146 GCA_036873755.1 Hanleya hanleyi | reverse complement strand
CTTCAACTGAAAGCCTTCATTTGCATATGTTCAGCGTGGCGTTCACATGTCATGGCTTTACGCTTATATATAGAAAACGGAGAAAGAGAACAAGTGATTATGCGATTTTCTTCAACCTATGATAGTTAGTTTCTCCAACCAAGTTAAATGATTAATAACACAGTGTAAATCTACTGAATTCTCAATATTAATTGTGTGATTCTTATTTGTCAAAATGTATCAATTTACCACCATGCGTTAGATAAATAATATATATACATGTTCCACATACAATGTACGCCGACTAGAGTATCTCTTTGATCAATTTTCGAATTTTTTGAATTTTCGTGACTTGGACTCAGACTCAGACGATAAAGTTTTTTTTTACCTTTTTCTTTTTTTTTCATTTCGATCAACACATACATGAATGATAGTAACAAACATTCATAACAAAGGAAACAATATAATAATGTTAAATTAATTCGTAGGACCCGGATGTCACGTCTCCAAATAGAACACAGCCAAATTTCCACATGTTGGTACCGTGTGGTAACTGAATGGTAACCGCAAGAAAGGGCCCGGAACGGTACACCTCAGTACAGTACCATTCAGTACTGACCCGTATCCACACAGTACCACTCAGTAACTGGTCAGTACTGGTTGGATACCGTACAGTACAACAAGAAATTGGACTGAACAGTACTGCATGGTAACCGAACAGTAACTAACCTGTTAATGTGCAGTACTGCTCAGTTACCTCTTGGAACCAGGCCGTTGCTAACTGGCATGTACTGCTCAGTTGAGTGCAGTGCAGTTCTGAGCTGCGATTATCACACAAGAACTGTTCAGTCACAGCTCAGTACTTACATGCATGATGGGCCTTCCTTGCAGCACCATTCAGTAGCTCACAGCTTGGTACATGTCTGTGCAAAATTGCCTGTGTATGTCTAGATACCATATACAACTCTCAGTGGAAAGACATCTAGCCGTGCCTTTAATATAACTGGTTAAATTTGTCTATTTTGTTTTGTCTTGAACTGGGTTAGAGATTGGTATACATTTGATCCTCAGATCTGGGACTCAATAGTTCGTCGTCGTCCATTGAGAATATCCATGTCATAACACTATTATCACATAAGTCAAATAAGTCAAATCGGGTAAAGTATGAGATAAACATTTACATGAATATAAGTCAGTTTCTCATAAGAAAGACATCACTGGCGCGTATCCAATGAATGTTCTAATCATTTCCCAGAGTATAACGTATTTTAGTCACCCTTTGAATGTGGTGTTCATTTAATCACCATGGGGATCTTAAACATGTTACCGCGCAAATGTCTCCAGAAACGATTACTAAAATATAATGCATCTCATTCACAAAAAGTGACAAAGTTATCAATAAAGAAAGCATTTTATTCGCGATTATGGAATTGTAGCAGCCTCGTATCTCCATCTATATCTATAAATATCCGACTTCACGTCAATAATGAATTATGGACTTGTAGCAGCCTCGTATCTCATCCTATATCTATAACTATCCCACTTTACGTCAATAGTGAATTATGGACTTGTAGCAGCCTCGTATATCATCCTATATCTATAAATATCCCACTTTACGTCAATAGTGAATTATGGGCTTGTAGCAGCCTCGTATCTCATCCTATATCTATAAATATCCGACTTTACGTCAATAGTGAATTATGGACTTGTAGCAGCCTCGTATCTCATCCTATATCTATAAATATCCGACTTTACGTCAATAGTGAATTATGGACTTGTAGCAGCCTCGTATCTCATCCTATATCTATAAATATCCGACTTTACGTCAATAGTGAATTATGGACTTGTAGCAGCCTCGTATCTCATCCTATATCTATAAATATCCGACTTTACGTCAATAGTGAATTATGGACTTGCAGCAGCCTCGTATCTTATCCTATATCTATAAATATCCGACTTTACGTCAATAGTGGATTATGGACTTGTAGCAGCCTCGTATCTCATCCTATATCTATAAATATCCGACTTTACGTCAATAGTGAATTATGGACTTGTAGCAGCCTCGTATCTCATCCTATATCTATAAATATCCGACTTTACGTCAATAGTGAATTATGGACTTGTAGCAGCCTCGTATCTCATCCTATATCTATAAATATCCGACTTTACGTCAATAGTGAATTATGGACTTGTAGCAGCCTCGTATCTCATCCTATATCTATAAATATCCGACTTTACGTCAGTAGTGAATTATGGACTTGTAGCAGCCTCGTATCTCATCCTATATCTATAAATATCCGACTTTACGTCAATAGTGAATTATGGACTTGTAGCAGCCTCGTATCTCATCCTATATCTATAAATATCCGACTTTACGTCAATAGTGAATTATGGACTTGTAGCAGCCTCGTATCTCATCCTATATCTATAAATATCCGACTTTACGTCAATAGTGAATTATGGACTTGTAGCAGCCTCGTATCTCATCATATATCTATAAATATCCGACTTTACGTCAATAGTGAATTATGGACTTGTAGCAGCCTCGTATCTCATCCTATATCTATAAATATCCGACTTTACGTCAGTAGTGAATTATGGACTTGTAGCACCCTCGTATCTCATCCTATATCTATAAATATCCGACTTTACGTCAATAGTGAATTATGGAATTGTAGCAGCCTCGTATCTCATCCTATATCTATAAATATCCGACTTTACGTCAATAGTGAATTATGGACTTGTAGCAGCCTCGTATCTCATCCTATATCTGTAAATATCCGACTTTACCTCAATAGTGATTTATGGACTTGTAGCAGCCTCGTATCTCATCCTATATCTATAAATATCCGACTTTACGTCAATAGTGAATTATGGACTTGTAGCAGCCTCGTATCTCATCCTATATCTATAAATATCCGACTTTACGTCAATAGTGAATTATGGACTTGTAGCAGCCTCGTATCTCATCCTATATCTGTAAATATCCGACTTTACGTCAATAGTGAATTATGGACTTGTAGCAGCCTCGTATCTCATCCTATATCTATAAATATACGACTTTACGTCAATAGTGAATTATGGACTTGTAGCAGCCTCGTATCTCATCCTATATCTATAAATATCCGACTTTACGTCAATAGTGAATTATGGACTTGTAGCAGCCTCGTATCTCATCCTATATCTATAAATATCCGACTTTACGTCAGTAGTGAATTATGGACTTGTAGCACCCTCGTATCTCATCCTATATCTATAAATATCCGACTTTACGTCAATAGTGAATTATGGACTTGTAGCAGCCTCGTATCTCATCCTATATCTGTAAATATCCGACTTTACGTCAATAGTGAATTATAGACTTGTAGCAGCCTCGTATCTCATCCTATATCTATAAATATCCGACTTTACGTCAATAGCGAATTATGGACTTGTAGAAGCCTCGTATCTCATCCTATATCTATAAATAGCCGACTTTACGTCAATAGTGAATTATGGACTTGTAGCAGCCTCGTATCTCATCCTATATCTATAAATATCCGACTTTACGTCAATAGTGAATTATGGACTTGTAGCAGCCCCGTATCTCATCCTATATCTATAAATATCCTACTTGACGTCAGTAGTGAATTATGGACTTGTAGCAGCCTCGTATCTCATCCTATATCTATAAATATCCGACTTTACGTCAATAGTGAATCATGGACTTGTAACAGCCTCGTATCTCATCCTATATCTATAAATATCCGACTTTACGTCAATAGTGAATTATGGACTTGTAGCAGCCTCGTATCTCATCCTATATCTACAAATATCCGACTTTACGTCAAAAATTTAATTCTTCATTCCTAAGTACTACATGGATTCTTTGTCTAGGCAAGACAGTTTGGTGAATAAATGACGGTTTGCTGGCCAATAGGGGAAATTTGAGCCTTTAAACTTAAATTATGCATGGCAAAATTATCGTCTGCCACTTTAGTTTACCCATTCACACTATTGGCGGCAATGGGTGGGGGCTGTCGCTATCATATATAGTCTCGAATATGTTTATCGCTTCAATTCCATGACTTGATTTCTCCAGTTTTGTAAAGAAAATCTTGTATTTCTGGGGAAAGATTTATCGTAGGAATTTGAAATTTGGTATGACTATTATAGGTCGAGAAAATAGCTGTTCGTCATCTTTTTTCAAATCATGTCCTGGTTCCTGTGCCAATGTACAGATTAGACCGTCTCATTTTGTTCAGTTTTCTAATGATGTTCTACTCGGTAAAGTTCAACTGAATGAAAAATTTAGAACTTCTCAAAAAATAAACGTTTGAATTTGGAGGCTGGTACAATCAATATATTCGCATATTTGTGATCGCAGAGAAACCAGCATTCCAATAAAGTATATAAATGTATATTGGTCATGTTCATAGTTCTCACAATAAAACGACAAACAGAGGGGCAGTGAAAATCATCAGTTCGGATACAATCCCTTAAATATGATTCAGGGCAAACACTTAGCTAATAGTTTGGGAAATATTACTTTTATAAATATACAATTTTAAATAACATATTTGAATTAGCGTATCACAATGTATTTTTTAAGTTCTTATTATGACAGAAAAGAGAATAAGAAAAGTTTGTTCCTCACAACCAGTATATTGGCATATTTATAATCCCAGAGAAAAAACTTTCCAATTTTATATGTGTATATTAATAGTTCCCACAATAAGAAGACAAATGTAGACGAGAATCCGCTCAGGTGGGATACAATCCCTTAACCAAGATCCAGGACAAAGACTTTGCTAATACTTTGGGGAAATATTATGTCATGAATATAAAATTTCGAATCATTTTTTTTTCATCGTATCAATGTATTTTGCTGTATAACAGTTTTTTCTACAAAATTTGTTAAGTTCTTATTTTATTATTTTTGGACAAACTGTTGAAAATCAGTCCATGTTTTAAATAGCTGCACCGCTCGTAAAAATAGCTACTATACTCCCAGATAATTATACACAAAAACAATTGATAACCATGATCATTCTCAAGGTATCATAACTGCTGCCTCTAAACTTCTATAAATCCTTTAGTAAAATAAATGACATATAAATATATAATTTAAATACTTTCATATTGTGGTTATACTTCCTTAATAATTTAAATTGAGAATATTTATAAATGGTATTTCGGAATGTATATAATTTGATTTTTTTCCAACATATTCCCAATAGATTTTACCTACCATTTTATTAAGTTAAGGCCCACTGGCTACACATAAACTATACATTATGGCTTATATGTGTCGGTATCTTTGTCTACTTGTCTCAAATTCACAAGTACATTATAGATTTGAATTCAAACAGTTTGTAAAAAATATGCCTACCAGCCTACCCTAACAACAAATGGCCATATCCCTAAACTATCACAGGTCGATATGTTGTGTACTTTAGTTCGGCGACTACGAAGTCGTTGTTGGTTTTGACAGCTGACAAAGGACTCACCTGATATGATCTAGTTTATTTGTCACCAAGCAACACAATCGAATTTACCTTCCTGGTTGAAAACGCGGCCAGTCAGACCTTTAGAAATCTTAAAATAGATAGATTTGTAATCATTCCCAGTATATCATGTCACATGTCATGCTGTGTTAAGTATAGAGTTTAGTAAATTGTAAAACCCGTTCGTGTAAATTGCACTAAAAATTAAGTGTTTTTGGCACAGGAAATAGGTATCCTATGTTGTCTGAATTTGTCGCCAGATATTTACGTATATTTTTATACTATATACTAAATAACAGTAATTAGTATAGAAAGAATTTCTACTATATAAGTAAATTTCGGACGGCAATTTCCAACGATTCCAGACAAATCATGCACCCGCATTCCGTGTTTGTGGCAGATGAAAACGAAGTATTGGTCTGATGTGTATCAATTGGATAAATTAAAATGAAGTATTGGCCTGATGTGTATCAATTGGATAAATTAAAATGAAGTATTGGCCTGATGTGTATCAATTGGATAAATTAAAATGAAGTATTGGCCTGATGTGTATCAACTGGATAAATTAAAACGAAGTATTGGTCTGATGTGTATCAATTGGATAAATTAAAATGAAGTATTGGCCTGATGTGTATCAATTGGATAAATTAAAATGAAGTATTGGCCTGATGTGTATCAATTGGATAAATTAAAACGAAGTATTGCCCTGATGTGTATCAATTGGATAAATTAAAACGAAGTATTGGCCCGATGTGTATCAATTGGATAAATTAAAATGAAGTATTGGCCTGATGTGTATCAATTGGATAAATTAAAATGAAGTATTGGCCTGATGTGTATCAATTGGATAAATTAAAATGAAGTATTGGCCTGATGTGTATCAATTGGATAAATTAAAACGAAGTATTGGCCCGATGTGTATCAATTGGGCCTTGCTTTTGTAGTCGGGTTCCACCTCCCAGCATGCTTCCCGAGTTACACGTAACGGCCGCTTCCACCGGAAGATTCAACATGGCGGCTCTCCAGCTTGTAGAGATGGACAATGCGATTTTTTTGCCGTTTTCTGGTAAGTTTATTGCCGCCATTTTATGTCATTACAACACAATGATTCCTAGTACACCATCAATCATTTCTATATATCGTAAAGTATTTGTCGGCTGATGACTTATGTCGAAGCCAGCCAAATATTCCAAGTTGTTGCTACAGCACAATCGACAATGCCCTGATTTTTCTGATACTTTTTTCTTTCAGTTGATGATATCCACCAGCCTGGTTGTTTAAAAACAGTTATTCAAAATTTTGCCGATAAATTATATTTCCTTTGGGGGAGCTACTTATTTTGGTATTATTTTCTTGTGCATTTATCAAATATAATTTACCAGTATTATTGTAATGACGCAACAAATCGCAGTTTATTGTTTGTCAAAGGAAAAAAACACATGTCTCTGTCCCAATTCTCATTTCAAAAGTTCATCCCCCAGCAGCATACATGTCAATTAACATTTCAATACACTGAACTAAAAATTATTCTGAAACCTATCAAATTACCTTGCCTCAGGATAACATTCTCAGCTTTACAGTCCATTTGAAATGAATGAGTGAAAACAATTGAATAATGGTTTGATTTTGCAGATGCACCAAATTGATCTACCTGCGTGAGTCTGTAAACTTATTTAATAAAGCTGATAAATAATATACATATACTTTTTGCTTGACAACATTGTAAACCGTTTCTTTTCATTTATATTGTTGAGATACTACATAAACTGTAGTTTCTCTGGTATTATTAAATAATGCCAGGCAGAAGATTCTCTGCAAAGGCGAAAAACGCCAGTCGTAAATCGACTCATCTAAGACACAGGGCTAGAGCCCGTTAAATCTAACGACTGGCAAAATCGCCTCACTTCATAAACTGAAGTCAGCGGGCTTGGCCTATGTGATCACAAAGGCCGATAAAAACAATACAACGGTTATCCTAATAAACAGGATTACAGAAACGAAGCCAACCGTCAACTATATGATGGTGTACACTACACGGAAATTATGACGGTAAATACCGATCATAAAATACAATTGGTAAAACAAATAATTTACCAAAAAAATAATTTACCAACTAAATGAATACAATGCTCTGAGTAAACAAACTCTGAATTACCTATCAGAAATTACTGCAGTAATACCAACGCTATATTTTTCTGCTTAGATACATAAGGGGGAATCAATTATAAAACATCTGGATATGCTATTTAACAGTGTCGGCGTCTGTCTGCCCAAGACCTCTACGGTCTCCGAAAGAGTGTACAATCGTACACGGAGCGAAATGATATACGCTACTGTATATCTGAGATACCTATGATATCTGGCATTTATAATGCCCAGCGGAAGATTTTCTGCTAAGGCGAAAGCCGACTGTCGTAAAATCGACAATTTGACACAAACAGGGCAATAGCCCGGCAAATTAATAACATAGCTACAAGAGGTAACTGAAATATATGAAATATATTCAGTATTTACACAGACTGTCAGCACACCAGATAGCATGTTTGGAAACCCACAATTACGGGTTAACTGAGAATAAATTCAGAAACAGACATACTGAGGGATACCCGCATGGCGGAAGGATTCTCATATTACAATGAAGTAAACTATGCTAGTCACAAGTTACTTCTTGGAGAATGATGGCTCATAATTTCTATATGGGAATTGAATTGACTTTTGTGGTGTATATAAACATATGCCATCAGTAAAATACTGAGAAGATCTGATCATGTTGATGACATGTTGTGATCTGCGTTGAGACTCCCTGACGAGGGTTAATCGCTAATTCGTATATTATGAATTAAAAAAACAACCCGAAACTCTGTTTCTGTAAATATATTTCTACAGAACTTACCCACAGTTTGATAACCAAGGGCAGAGTCGGAGTCTGAGCTACAACCATAATTGTACAGGTGTGGCTCATTCGGATTGCATATATTATTATCTTGTGTCGCCTTCGGGCTTGCAATCCAACACGTGAATCATTTTTGAACTTCGTTTAAATTTGATCCTTGTGCATGTCTTGGTTGTTTGTCTCAGACCCAACACATACTGCCCTATACACTAAGTTCTGAATACATACTTAGTTGATTAATTACTATACCATAGACCGTGGTTAGTATTCATGTGGTTTTGTTTACAAAAACAATAACCCGCATTCACGTCCGGTGATTATTACCGGGGTTTGTTTATTTAAACAAACAATAAACCTCCTGTCCTAGTATACGCTTGGTCCATTGCACCAAGGAAATATTTCCGTATTCTCGTAATATCACAACCCAAAGGGTCTGCTGATATAATAGGTTTTCTAACATGTACCTGTACTGAAAACCGCACGTTTTTATACAATATATAAAATATTGTTGAAATCATTCTTCCGTCCTGTATTGTTATACCTGGAAACTTTATGGGACACCCTAGTTCAAGTTTCAAGTTTCTTAAGTTCCCTAGTTCCAAGTTCCCAAGTTTCAAGTTCCAGCTCCGTAGTTCCAAGCTCCAGTTCCCCCAAGCTCCAGTTCCCCCAAGCTTCGCCTTCAAAGTTCAAAAGCTACAGTTCAAAAGCTCGCAGACCCAAAGTTCCCAGATATGATACACATCTGGTTGTTTAAGAGGCATAACACATATGCCATTGTCAATCAGCCCTTATTATAATGTTACTTATTACTGTCTAGCCTCTTCAACACATGTTTTGAATTGTTGTGGAGCTCACTGATAATTACAGATTAAATAAGCCGCATCTAACACCTACTGGAACCAATTTTTGGGGGGGATTAGAAGTTTGTGAAAACATCCTTCAGGATAGCACAGATTGGCCATGGAAAATAACTTTAAGTGGAAGGAAGTCCTGTCCATCCTCTGTAGAGGAACCTAGATTACACACTTCCGTGTTATAATTTTAAAATCGATCTGTTTCGTTTGTCGTGAAACTTCGCTCACAGAAAGTGACCATCCTTCTTCTCTCTCAAATTCAAATGCCCATCTTATCAGATTTTTGGAGGTCGGAAGACCATGAATATGCGCCAGGATAGCTGTGGGATCAGGGAAAGTAAGTGAGGAGTAGAGGGGGTACATTACCATGCCTTTATGAAGAAATAATTGGATGATTTGCTAAATATTCTGTTGAAACAGAACTTTTTGAGCTATGTATGTACTAACAAATGCAATATCGTGGTATGATTGGACTGGGGCTATTCGGTCAACACATCGGCAATAAGCCGATGATATGCGACTGAACTTTCTCTTACAAACATCACAAATGGGACCGATCAGATTTCTTGTGTTCATCATATACCCGTCTTGTTCCCCTGATGATTCGGACTGTCGCATTGACCCTCATGATCACTAGATACCCCATATATATCGAATTACCGCGATTCACTTACACATCAGCAGCCAAAATTAGAGGTATGTATGAATGGACGGCAATTAGTTTCATCTCAAAGATTTCTCAGTTATGTAATTCATATAATCGTCAGCATTGTTTAGATTTTTTACCCCTCGGCCAAATTTTGGCCGAAGGATAGTCTTGTCGTCATATACGTCCGTCCGTCCATCACACCTTTCTCGTTACCCAGATATCTTTAGAGCAGCCTACCCTAGGCACACCAAAATTGCAGTGCACACTCATATGCTCGTGAACCAGAACCCTATTGAATCTGGACCCGATTGATTGGAATCTTTGGCAGCTATCTTTAATTTATGCGAGGCCATCATAGCTTTCTCATTACCAAGATATCGTCAGAACGAATTAACCTAGGCACACCAAACTTTCCGTGCACATCCATATGCTCGTAACCCAGAACCCGAATGAATCTGGACCCGATTGGTTGGAAACCTTGGCGGCCATCTTTAATTTATGCGAAACCGTTAATCTTGTGTACCTCGGGTACCATTTCGCTATTCAGTGTGATACTTGGTATAGATTATCAATGCATCAAGAAACTTCGAGGGAATGACCAAACCAGTTTCCCTGATTCAGTGTAAATCTTGGCAGCCATCTTTAATTTATGCAAAATCTCAAATGATATATATCTGTAATACCATTTAAGTGTTCTATATGAAACAGCGTCGATGTATCAAGAGAGTCTTAATGAATAACCACATCAGTTCCTCTGAGTGGTGGAAAGGATGGGCGGCCATCTTTAATTTATTTAAAATCATCAATGGTCTCTATCTCTGATAACGTTCAAGTACTCGATGTAAAATGTGGTATACATCACGATGCATCAAGAGACTTACGATGAATGACAGTTCTGGTTTCTTTGATTGGGCGGAAATCTTGGCGGCCGTCTTTAATTGATGCAAAATGTTTAATGATGTATATCTCTGATATCATTTAAGTGTTCTGTACGAAACTTGGTATACATGTACATCATCGATGATTCAAGAGATTTATGTAATGAATACCGGTTTCTCTGATTGGACGGAAACCTTATGGCCCATTTCTAATTGGAAAAATTTTGATAATCTGTATATTTGTCAGGTGTTTCTGACATCTTGGTTCAAACTCAATATATTATGAATGGCTGGCGCCCTGAGCCGAGGGGTTTTTAGATGCGCAACTTCATAATATTTCTTGGCGAGGTTCATTCGCTGAAACCGTCACATGTTCAGCCTGTTTGATGAGCCTACCGCCAAACGGATATATATATATATTTATTATATATTAATATATTATATCCAACATTATATGGCTGTGTCAGAAGCAATATTATGTTTGGAATATAACACCTATACAGTGTTACAAGTATTGCTCCTGATACAGCACTATATAATGTATATAACACTATCTTTCAACACTTTCTACGAGAGTTATGTTTAATAACCTTTGATACCGTGTTTTCCCTCGTTCATCGTTTATAATACTAAGTACAACACTTTCATTTTAAGAGTGTAATATAAAATATCAATATACCTCTGCTAGAGCCGCCCTGCAAATATCTTTCCATAGCCTGCCGAACCACATCCCTGTAAAGGAAGACTGCGTAATTTGTTCAATGGTTTGCCTGTGCCATTTTGTTTCTAATTATATATTTAATTTGCTTAGGTTCATTGTCGTTCGAATGTATCCGTTGAAATAGTCTGAATGTTACTACTCAAGCATTGCCTTGAGATATTATGATTTCCAATGGTGTTTGATCAGGATTATCATAGCAAATGATTAGTGTTTAATACAAACGTTATCTACCTTCCTGTTTATTCTGTTTTCCAAGTTCCCCAAGATAACCTACTCCATATAAATCTGGATATATCAGTTTGTGGAGTGAAATTGCATAAATACCGCCTCATCATGTGGAGGCTTCAAGCTGCACATGAGATATCAAGTTTATGTCAAGTTACCCCAGCACCTTGATAAACAGAAAGGTCAACATAACTCTATAGCTATATCAGCACCATATATCACTTGAGATCATCCACTGCTGGGACCGTCATAAATTACAGGAAAACTATTCTTCAAAGGTCCAGCCACCAAGCTCCAGGGCCTGAAGCTCCACAGCTCCAATCTTGCTGTATATTAATTGTGTTCTTCACTTATATGACTGCGTATCATGTTGGGCACACCGGTTCTCGTCAGATTACCGAAGTTAAGCAATGTTGAGCCCGGTCAATACTTGGATGGGTGACCGGGTGGTGTACTGACTGGGCTGATCAGTGTCCAGGATAATAGGGACTGTAAGCACTCATGTTCTGGCACAAATAGGCACGTGATATGACTAAAACATTGTTGAAAACAAAGTGTGATCAGCGTCCAGGATAACAGGGACTGTAAGCACTTTCATGTTCTGGCACATGATATGACTGAAACATTGTTGAAAACGACGTTAAATCCTATTCACTCACTCATTCACTCACTCACCCACCCAGTTGTGGTCAAGAGGTCATAAAACCCTCCAGAATAGCAATGGGTCCCTCCGCTCTTTAAATAAAAAAGCCAACCTAAAAGATTTTTGGGATCAGGGGGGTGACATGCAGCTATGGAATCTGGGGAGTAGAGGAGGTACATTACCATGCGCTTATGGAGCAATGATAGGATGATTTACTGAATAAAGAAAACATTTTGAGTTATGTAAGCATGTCGTGGACGGTTGGACTGGGGCTATTCAGTGACTTCATCTATGTTCAATCATATGACATTAAGCCGGGACAAATGCCCATATCTTCTCTGATAGATGAAATATTCATGAAAGATTGTTTTAACCTTTTCAGCTTTATTTGTATTCAACACCAAGAACGCACAAGACTATAAGAGATAACAAATACTCGCAATGGTCTTCTGTAATTTGATCACATTTATCGAAGAAAATTCAGTCAAGTGCATTAATTCGGCCTTAGAGTGTTGAACAAATCAGTCATAACCTATACTAAGTCCTATAATAATTCAGTCATAGTGCCAGTGAAATTTCAATCACCGCCCAATCCTGTTGACAACATTTAATTCGAATAAATTTATTATCTTCCAAAATAATTACATTTCGTTTCATTTCAAAGATGTTGCAAGTCTCTGATTCATATTATCATTCGTTGGCATTGTTTTGATTTTCTCTATGTGGGGTGGTCTTTTTGACTTTTCGGCGAGATTCGGTTGTTGAAGTCATTAAACGTGTTCGGCCTGCTTACCAAATGTCTACCGCCAAACAGTCGGAAGCACAAACTTATCAAAGTAAGTTTCCCTGACTCTAAAGGCGGCCGTCAAGATTTCCACCCAATCAAAGAAACCAGATCTGTCATTCATCGTAAGTCTCTTGATGCATCGATGATGTATACCAAATTTTACATCGAAAAATTTATCCATAGATGGTCTTGAGTATCTGGGCGACTTCGGAGCCAACTTTGTGCCTACTTTGATGAATAGATGTAATAATGTATTCTGGAGGGATGTGTTGGGCGCATGGAGCAAGGTCACACGGAAAAATAAACCCAAATATATACACCAAATAGCAAATGTAAACATATGGAAGAACGATGATATTATGGTGAACAACACGCCGGTGTATTACCGGCACTGGTATGAAAAAGGTGTGAAATGCGTCATGGACCTTATCAATATTGAGAAAGAGAACAAACCCTACTTCTCCCTGGAAGAATTTATCGATATTTATAACATTAAAACAAATTTTCTGGAATACCATGGAGTAATTTCGGCAATCGAATCAATGAAGAAAAGATTAATAACCGATGTAAAAACAAAAATTACTAGTGTACGACCGTATGTTCCATTTGATCTACACATCCTTTCAAAATCATGCAAAGGTAGTAAAGATATGTATAATGTTCTTATATCCAAGTCTACAAGACCCAGTTCACAAGTTAGATGGGAATCGATAACGAATATACAGGAAATTAAATGGAACGAGGTTTATCAACTCCCATTCAAAACCACCTGCTGCTCAGTGTTACAATACTTACAATTTCGTATTAACAACAGAATACTGGCAACAAACTGCTATCTGAAAAAAATTGGCATTCAAGATAATGACTTATGTTCCTTTTGTAGTGACCATCTTGAAACTATAGAGCACGTCTTTTGGGACTGCGAGAAGATCCGCCGTCTTTGGTGGGACATCGAGGCATGGTTACATACCACAACAAACTTGCCGATCGCATTGACGGCAAAAAATATTATATTCGGAGAAACTATGACAACAGACTTTTCAAAAATACTCAATCTCATTATACTCGTCACTAAACGCTATATTTACAAATCTAAATTTGAAAGACAGTCTGTTTCCATTTTGGCAATTCAAAACATCATAACTCAGCGGTACTCCATAGAAAAATATATCTCGATGAAAAAGTCAAATCTTCAGAAGTTCAACCTTCTATGGGAACCATGGCTCCATGCCGTCACCAAAGCAGAAAATGATTCTGATGAAAACGGTTAACAGGAATAATTGTATAAATGTTCAATTGTCTCTTTATTGTTACTCCCCTACCGTACTGGTATATAGTAAAATCTGTGTTAGCCTATATATGTATACTATATGTACTACTATGTCAACCTGTCAAGTAATCCAAAGAAGTTATATTGCATTGGAGAGTGAGGAGTTATGATATCAATATATGTATATATGTATGTATGTGCGTGCGTGTGTGTGTGTGTGATCGTCCTTATAATAATGCCAAATAACAACTTATATTCGATTTGTTCATTGTATGTCATTCTACTTGTATGTATTATGTGGCAATTTAATGGCAATAAAAATATATGAATATAAAAAAAAAAAAAAAAAAAAAAAAAAAAAAAAATTTTACATCGAGATCAGAGTATCAATGATATAGATCATTCATGATTTCGCACAAATTAGAGATGGCCGCCCCATCCTTCCAGCCACTCAGAGGAGCTGATGTGGTTATTCACTGCAAGTCTCTTGATACATCGATGATATATACCAAGTTTCGTATAGAACACTGAAATGGTATCAGAGATATACATCATTAAAGATTTTGCATAAATTAAAGATGGCCACCAAGGTTTCCGCCCAATCACAGAAACCATAACTGTCATTTATCGTAAGTCTCTTGATGCATCGATGATGTACATGTATACCACATTTTACATCGAGCACTTGAACGTTATCAGAGATAGAGATTATTGATGATTTTGCATAAATTAAAGCTGGCCGTCCATCCTTCCTGCCACTCAGAGGAACTGATGTGGTTATTCATTGAGACTCTCTTGATACATCGATGCTGTATACCAAGTTTCACATAGAACACTTCAATGATATTACTATTAGAGATATCTCTAATATCATTTGAGATTTTTCATCAATTAAAGATGGCCGCCAAGGTTTCCACCGATTCAGGGAAACTGATTTGGTCATTCCTTCAAAGTTTCTTGATGCATTGATAATCTATACCAAGTTTCACACTGAACAGCGAAAAGGTACCCGAGATACACAAGATTAATGGTTTCGCATAAATTAAAGATGGCCGCCAAGGTTTCCAATTAATCTGATCCAGATTCATTCGGGTTCTGGGTCACGAGCATATGGATGAGCACTGGTGAGCCTAGGTTAAGTCGTTCTAACGATACCTTGGTAATGAGAAAGCTATGATGGTCTCGCATAGATTTAAGATAGCCGCCAAAGTTTCCAACCAACGGGGTTCTGGTTCACGAGCATATGGGTGTGCACTGCAAGTTTGGTGTGCCTAGGGTAAACCATTCTAAAGATATCTGGGTAACGAGAAAGGTGTGATGGACGGACGGACGGACATATATGACGACAACACTATCCTTCGATCCAATTTTGACCGAGGTTAAAAAATCGAAACAATGCTGACGATTATATGAATTCCATAACTGAGAAATCTTTGAAATGAAACTAATTGCCGTCCATTCATACATACCTCTAATTTTGGCTGCTGATGTGTAAGTGAACCGCGGTAATTCGATTTGGTATCTGGTGATCAAGAGGGTCAATGCGACAGTCGGAATCATTTAGCAAATCATCCAAATAGTTCTGCATAAAGGCATGGTAATGTACCCCCTTTACTCTTCACTTACTTTCCCTGATCCCATAGCTATCCTGACGCGTATTCATGGTCTTCCGAACTTCCAAAAATCTTATACGATGGGCATTTGAATTTGAGAGAGAAGGTTGGTCACTTTCTATGACCTCATAGCTATCTCAGCGAAGTTTCACGACAAAAGAAACTGATCGATTGTAAAATTATAAGATGGAAGTGTGTAATCTAAGTTCCTCTACAGAGGATGGACATGATTTTCTTCCATTTAAAGTTATTTTCCATGGCCGTGCTATCCTGAAGGATGTTTTCACAAACTTCTAATCCCCCCCAAAAAATTGGTTCCAGTAGGTGTTAGATGCGGCTTATTTAATCTGTAATCTATAATCAGTGAGCTCCACAACAATTCAAAACATGTGTTGAAGAGGCTAGACAGTAATAAGTAACATTATAATAAGGGCTGATTGACAATGGCATATGTGTTATGCCTCTAAAACAACCAGATGGGTATCATATCTGGGAGCTTTGGGTCTGTGAGCTTTTGAACTGTAGCTTTTGAACTTTGGAGGCGAAGCTTGGGGGAACTGGAGCTTGGGGGAACTGGAGCTTGGAACTACGGAGCTGGAACTTGAAACTTGGGAACTTGGAACTAGGGAACTTAGGAAACTTGAAACTTGAACTAGGGTGTCCCGTGCGAGAGAGAGAATTTATGCGTTAGCCCTCTTAAGCTGACAATGCTAACCGTGAGGAAGAGAACGTTCAGGGGATGTAGGTGGATTATATTCGAACAAATGGCTGCGCGATGTTCCGTGATGATCGACACATTCTTTGCTCGCTGTCCGATAAGCCTGAGAAAAGTAACGATAGACAGCTTAGCCCAACGTGAGCAAATTCATGTTTGTGCAGACAGCGGAGACAAGGCATATCAGAGCGAACGTGAGCAAGATGACGATAAATGCACAAAATGTCCGTTGTCACGTTGCCCTGGTTCACAATGCTATGTATTCAGTAGTGTGGTATACATGGATTTGGCTGCCATAATTTTAAATTTTTTAACGATTATGGTGACCCCCCATTTTTTTTCATGGATCATCTTCTCTTAACCCGAAGAAAAAATACTGAAATTTACAAAAACATTCAACCTCTAGAAATGAACGTCATCTATACTGCCTTAAAAGAGGTCCCCATGTCGTTCGCTCCCGGACACCCCAGCGTAATCTCAGAATCAACTTGTCTTGTCCCGGAATAAGGCGAACCAGTCTCCCACGTCGTCCTTTCATGACATTGTCTGTTACTTTAAACGATCGATTAAAACAATGGAGCAGGCTATCGTGCAGGGGTGGTACGGAGTATCCAAGTCTGCATGGAGGACGATGGGGATGGACCTGTCTCATGTACAGGTGACGTGCGAACCCGAAGATTTATCTAGAAGATGGAATTTCTCTGAGAAATTCTATTTGATGACCTAACATTTTGTGCTTTATTATTGACGACCTTGGGATTCCACCTAAAGGTTAAGTGCTGAACGGTCCCTTTTCGTCCAAGAAATGATAAATTTCAGTTTCATTGTGGAAGGGGAACAACTCTTATAAGCTAAGGAGAACTTCTGGCAACTGGAGTTATGTCCCTTGTAAGAGGACAGATCTTTCCATTTTGAGATCTGATACGGAATATGATGCATACAAAAGAAAAAGTTTGATAATGGATACTGATGATTAAGTCATACCGTATGAAAATACTTCAATTATTTTCGTTGATGACCCAGATTCGGTTAGAGTAAGAATCAATTAACAGAATATCATCTAAACTAATAGAACAGGTCTCTCTGAAATGAGTGAGTGAGAGAGTAAGATTTAAGGTCATATTCAAGAGTTTTTCCTGAAATAAATGAAAGGCTCGTGGAAGTGTTTATTCATTATTGAACGAATTTTATTCAGATGAATACATCAAGCAACACGAAACACAAAAATTGAACAATGCACAAAAAGCAACATATGACTAGAAATATATACATGCAATATTTGTACAATGTATGTACAATGTATCACATATAAAGCAATTACCGGTATAAGAATTCATTTATAAAGATTTTTTGGCACTTATATATGATATTCTCACTGTGATAGCATTGGATACAATTCATCATACTTGATCGAAGTTGTTTAACAGTGTTTTTTCTTCTTCTTCTTTTTTCTTTTTTGGAAAGTAGCCTGGACAGTTGAAAGGTGCCTATCACTCTTATTATTGTTATTTGGTTTGAGGTATATATATTAACAAAACTTTATCTATCACAGATTGAATGCAATCGGTACATTTATATATTAAAGAAAACACAGATTCAGAGGACAGTAAATTGTAACTGAGAGACATGTTACCAGGGTACCGTTACTCTCTTAATTGATTAGAGTGAAAATCCAATAGATCGAATCTTATCCTTAATTCCAATCAAATTGGAATTAGTGACCAATCTTTTTCGATTGAAAATCGATCTATTAGATGGGAGATTCTGTAGTACCGGAAGTACTAGTTCTGTCAGTTGATTGGTTAATTAAGCCAAAATGAGCAAACAGGAAGTAGCAATAACAGAACCTGATTGGATAGTTGTTATTGTGCTGGTCACCCATTTAATAGAGTAACCGATATTTTCAATAGCTTCAAAATATTGAAATGTCAATCTAATTATTTAAGAGAGCTATACAAGTGATATACAGTTTATATACAATATGATATAAACTGTAATATTATATTACACACATATTATAATAATACATAGTATCAACCGTAACATGGGACGTAAGATTCATCTTTTCTACTTGTCAATCTGGTTCCCAAACACGTGACTGGGGTGAAGATCCGGGACCCAGTCCGATAAAATGAATGATGGCCTTCATTTAAAATGGCAATTACTCGCTCGTATCTTTGTACTATACTAGGTGAGTGAAAATTTCCATACGTTCTTTTTTAAATACAGGGTAACAGATTTTTTTTTAAATTTAATTAAGAGAAAATATTTCCCCCAAAAATATGTCATGATATGTTTGATGATAGTGTCAGTGAACAATTCACACATCGCTTCGCCCATTCTTGAAATAACTTCATAGTTTCAAAATATTGAAATACTATATTAGTTTAGTATAGTGTAGTCGGATATACATTGTATATCAAATCTCAACACTGCTGTACGCTCCTCAATCAGCGCCCACATATACGTCCCCTTGCTCTCTAGTAGTAAAGGACGTATGCTCGACGCTAATTCAAGGAACGTGTACATTGCATTAATTCTCTGATCATTATATACATTATGTACCATCTACTAAATAAATGGAATGGTCCCAAACCCTGATGACGTATTATATCTCTCTCAGTCACGTGATGAATTCTGTATTCATTCATCTATATGATACGTGAACACTTATCCAGAAATCTAACATCGCTCATGTACCTCGAAACCAATGAAATTGTCATTGTCAATGCAAAGTACAGGTGCCGCAAAGTGTGATGTGGTGTATGTAACCAGATACACCAAATTAAAGCTTGCTCTTCCGACTGTGGCAGCCTCGCGCTGGTAATTAAGTTGATGTCCTGTTACATGAGGGAGGTGACAGGCTAATTGAATTGTATGAAAATCCCCACCAGCCATTTAATTGTCATGGATGTTGGGGCCTGCATTGCATCAAGGGATAGAAGTGGGATTTTATTGTCATGTATGTAGGGGGCCTACGTCATCAGGTTTCAGGACAATTGAACATGATAAACTACCTTAAAACAGCCTTGAGACAATTTAATAATTCGCTATAGCAAGCATAAATAAGGAAATGACACACGAAACCAAGCATATATGCATTCATAACAGATTATCTACATCTTTATACACCAGCCAACTTCTCCATGTGAACGTAGTAATCGACTTGTGCATGAAGCTGGTTATCCATAATTCACAAAGATTCAAACTGAAAGTCTAGGTAATTCCAATAAGTAATACTCATTACATAAGTACCATTTCTTCAAGGGAGGATCACCACATGCCAAGCTTAAAAAATCGACTGTTTATCGTCACTTCTCTATGCTCCTTAAATCATTAATATTAACGTGTTCTACGTTCATAAAGTTAGACCGCGGTTCGCAGAGGGGACCAGCAATTATTTCTTCAGATATGGAAATCTGTAATTTTTTTATTATGTGTACGTTGAACTCCAAACTCCAAACTCTGCATAGCAACAGCGAATGTCATGCTATATATTTTTGCATATTCATATCCCAAATCTGACGCCAGGGGGCGCGGTTAGGGGCCCTACTATGAGTCGCTGAATCACTGGTTCCCGAGAATAAAGAACTGCGAACTGCGAACCGCGGTCTAACTTTATGAACGTAAAATTTCCTAGTTCGAAAAGTCAGATAATAAATTGAAATGCGCTCAAAGGGATGATATAAAACAAATGTTATTTCAGGGAGCTCTAATTATAAATCGATTAATATATTTCAGCCTGATATGCCTTTATATTTCGTTGAGTTACACGGGTACGACAGATTCGTGTAGATATAGTAAAAAAGCTTTACAGCACGAAACAAAAAATATCTTGAAATAAGATGCGCACCAGCATATTGATTTTATTCACGCTATACGGGATAACAAAACGAATAAAAAAATTCTCGAACTAGCATTAGGCCTACGTACCGCATACGTCAATAGTCTTATCTGCTTGTATTGGTATTCACGGTTTTCCCATGGGGATTGCCCTGTGAGTTTTCCTATGGGGATTGCCCTGTGAGTTTTCACCTAGTCCTTGTAACGTTCCTACCCGTTCGTGAAGAAGGCCTTAGTCATACTATTAATATTATGTGTATTATTATTATTAAGTAGACATGTATTAGCTGGAGCTATTTTCTGCGTACTTGTTTAATGCCCAGTGACCCAGTCACACCTGATGCTCAACAGGTAGGCAAGGCGCGTGACCAGTATGACTGGCGATAAACGCTATAGACTTATCCAGGTTCCAAGCACTCACGAAAATGCGATATATGCTTGAGTGGGAGTGGGGGAGGGGCGGGAGTGAGAAATAAAAAGTAAGTAGTAGTATAAAGAAAATATCGATCAACAATGCCCGACGAGAAAAACGTATTTGTGACCAGACGCCATGCAGTGAGATGGTTAAACCGTGTGTCAGTGTACATTTAGACTGGTTGTCTCCCCTGTGTATCCATACAGTTGACAGGTATCGGCCGACATCTTCACAATTAATCGGTCGACATTGGGTCCGAATAAACAGCCACAGACTATGACCCAGTAGAATGCAATCTTAACTATGATAGACTGCCGGAATTATTAACCAACAGAATTCGAATTCGAATTCAGTCCGCATCGATAGCGAAGCGATATGCCGGCCGATACGTGTCTATCGTATATAGAGGCAACCAGTGTAGTGTACATGTTCGTGGTATCGGTTTGTATACCTTCCTGCTGCCAGTTACACCGACAGTTTAGGAGGCTACGATAATCCCTCTAATAATTCAATCCCCCTATCAAAATCCAATCACCCCCATTTTTTGGGGACAATTTCAATCAGCTGTTTAAATAAATTTGATCGCTTTCTAAAATCATTGAAACAATGAAGAAATAATGGATTATCTGCAGGATTTTGAACCATTTTGTCAACTTCCTGTTCTAATAAATTTGACCCGTCCCAGATTTTAAGGTGGGAAATTTGACTTCCTGTGATTCAATTATTCGAGAGATTATCGTACAAACTCTCACAATGGTGTTAACCAAAAACCTTAAGTAAGCTTGTACATGCCGAAATAGTTGTCTTGGGCAGATCTGAACACGGCAGTTATATTGGAAACTTTTACGAACAGTGTGTCACCAATGTTCAGTCTGATCGCTGCCTGGAAATGACTTGGTTGCATGACCCGTCCTGCTGTCACGTTCATCTTTGTGGTCTGGGTACAGAAGATCATCTCTTCTTCATCTGAGCTGGCGCTCCTTCGGAAAAGGCAGTGGCTGAACATGGAATACAGGCTGTTGGCGGCCATCCACCGGAAGGTGATTTGGCTGTAGACGTTATATATTGCGGTTTCCATGATTTCCAAAGAGCCAGTCGAGTTGCGGTAGATCACGTGACCCGTGATGTGACCGGTGTTGCCGGTGCTCTCGGTATTTTTTGTCCATTGTAGAAATTTTCCTAATGGAACCAAATGGAAAGGATATTCTATCATGCATGTGGTCATGATACACTGCCATAAGTGGAGGGGGCGGGGGGACATCATAAGAAAAAGGTGATAAGTTGTTGTTTTTTTCCAGTCACTTTTAATTGGTATCATGTCCATCAACTTTCAAGGATGATGAGGTCTGGTCATCGTTTGGTCATCGCCCTTAATAGGTGATGAACAAGATTTACTTGCATTGGTGTCACCCAATAAAAGTGATGAAGTGAACCATCTTTAAGGCTGACGACCAGGCCTCATCACCATAACTGAAACGAAGATGGGTCAGCACTGTTTTTCTAGATGTGCATTATTGTGCCACAAGAGGAAGCATGCATACTTAGGCCATGGTACACACAAAATATTTGTGGTGTTGTTTGAAAACAATCTTGTTTATATTCGAAAATTCAAAAACTTCATTCTGGCGTTGAAGCGACACGTTCCTTAAGGGTTTTCTGGCACACAAGTTTTTGTTGAACAACTACACGTACGATATTCTCCCCCCCCCCCCCCTTGAAATGTTTTTCTTAATCATCTCAGATTTCACATATCTCATGTACATATACATCTTGTTTAATTTTAATGAAAATGACCCAAAAATGCAATCCCTATTTTTTTATTGCTATTTACTCCCTTTAAATATATATTAATATTCAAAGTTTATTTTCTTACAGAATGGTACAGAACAATAGATGGAAGAATTCTTTATCGACAATGTAGTATAGAGTTACCTTTTAGAGAGGTTGTATTTAGGAACATGTGCGCAGCTGTCGTCCTGTGTCCGCATCCGCTCTGGCCTGTTTAATACAGAAGTTGGATTTTAATTAGCTTTTTTAACCCTGAATACAAACTTAGGCCATACATGACCGATATAGAAATGAATACAGAGGAAGGCCACGACTGCTTTTGAAAGTTGAATAGAGAAGTAGACCAAAAATGACTGATATATAAAAGAATACAAAGGGAGGCCACGACTGCCTGCGAAAGCTGACAACAGAAGTAAACGACAAATGACCGATGTATAATAGAATACAAAGGGAGACCACGACTGCCTGTGAAAGCTGACAACAGAAGTAAACGACAAATGACCGATATATAAATGAATACAAAGGGAGACCACGACTGCCTGTGAAAGCTGACAACAGAAATAAACGACAAATGACCGATATATAAAAGAATACAAAGGGAGGCCACGACTGCCTGTGAAAGCTGACAACAGAAGTAAACGACAAATGACCGATATATAAATGAATACACGACTGCCTGTGAAAGCTGGTTACAGAAGTAGACGATAAATGACCGATATATAAATGAATACAAAGGGATACCACGACTGTTTTGAAAGTTGTATCGTAGACCATGAAGAAATGTAGGCCTATAGCCATAAATGACCCATTTTCAAAGCAAATACTAATTAGGCTATTGCAATACAAAATAGACCTTCGCGTGACTTTATTATATCGACTCACAGAAACATAGGTACAGAAAAAAGTATTTTAAATTACAATATGACTGTATCTCTTACACTTTCTTAGGAAGAAACATTGTTTAGAACTTTACCTGAAGGCTTAAACTGTTCTTCTTTAGCTCCCTGGCTAAAAAACTGCGTAGAAAAAAAAATGCAGTATTAAATTTCGATCTTTTAGAGATTCAAATAACAGTTCACCACATAAGGACAGAGCTGGGTGGAGGTGGGAGGGGGTTTTGGTCTTTCTTACGAGTTGAGTGAGAAATGTGGTGAGGTGGGAAGGGGCGAGTTGGATGGGATGAAAGGGGCGATGTGCATATAGGGTGGGATGGCTTAAGGATAGCTATCCCGTTAGAGGGTCAAAATTGGTCATTTTTGTTTTATTTCTTCATTCAAATATTCACTATTTTGTCTAACATTTGGTGAAAAAATGAAATCAAAATTCTAAGTAGAAGTGCTTCAATATTAGGATAAAAATTTAGTTTCTGAGGCACTGAAAAAATTAAATACATTGCCTTTTAGGTGGTCCGATATCCAGCTGGGTAGAGATTAACCTTTCACGCTACTGTCTATTGTAAGTCATTTAAAGCTGTCTGAGTGCCTATTGTATTGCTAATTGACACTCAGACACCCGCCGTGAAGTAATCAGCAAAGGTGTTAACATTTCTCACCTGAACAAGTTTTTAAAGTTTAAATTGGATTTTAAAGCACATTGATGAATAAACTTCGTGTAATAGTTAGCAAAAATAAATAGGAATTCGAGTAGGTCCCATAAGACAGATAAAAAATGTATTTGGCAATATAATTCAAGCAATAAATTAGGATTAATTCTTCAGATGTTCAGCTGGACACATTTTGCCCGATTTCTAGCCTTTCATTTTTTTTACAAAATCCGAGATTTAAACGTTTATTTCTCGGAAAATATCCATGCTACGCTTTTGAAATTTGGCATGCTTATTACTTATAAGGTGATCTAGTAAAGTTTATCTCACTTTTTGTAAGTTTGGCTTTGTTTTTTAATTATTCAACTTTAAAGACAAATGATCGTAAAATAGTACGTTTTTTTCAATTTATTTCAGTAAAATTGCTGTAAAAAGAAAACCAGACAAAAATTTTAAAAAAATGAGATAAAGTTTACTAGTTCAAGTTGTCTCCTATCAAGGTATACCATCAAAGTTGAAACAAATTCAACAGTTTTCATGAAATTTAAATTGAAAAGTGGACGCTATTGTTTTCGTTTGAATTAATTTAAATTGGAATAATTGCTACACACTAGTAGTGTCAGTTATACATATCATATAGGTGGAATCCCTACGATATATGCTTTCATAAAATATATGGTTTATTATGGTTATCTTGTATATTTATCGGTACAGAAGACAAATTGTCACGGGGGTGCAAAAACTGCCTCTAAGGGGATAGCTATCCTTAAGGGAAGATGGGGTGGGGTGAGTTGGATGAGGTAGGATGGAGGTGAACTTGTGCAGGTGCCATGATGGGTGATAAGGGGGATGGGGTGAGCTGGAGTGGGGTGAGGTGAGCTGGAGTGGGGTGAGGTGGGGTGAGGTGAGCTGGAGTGGGGTGAGATGAGCTGGAGTGGGGTGAGTGAGATGAATTGGATTGGGGTGGCGTGAGATGAGGGCCCTGCACTCTCAAAACTACTGTGTACAAAAAGTACACAAAGTGTGTCAAAAATTATCATGCACAACGGTGTGTACCTTTTATACACACTTTTGTGTAAGTCTTGTACACATCGATTTGTACTTTCGGCATAATTTGCTTGAAGAAGTCCACAAAACAGTGTATAAAGTGTACACACCACGTTGTGTATGGTAATTTTTGCCACACTTTGTGTACTTTTTGTACACAGTAGTTTTGAGAGAGTGCTCAGGAAAATTGAATAATTTCTAACAAAGGTCCATTTGGGGCTTAACCTATAACATTTACAATTCAGAAATTATAAAGAAATCTGTGTTATATTGATATAGCGTAGTATACACACTTCGGAATAACTATTGGAAGGAGAATTTTTTTTGTAATTACTCACGGAGGCGTACGTAGCGGGACTTTCTCCACGACTCACACAACATATCGTCTCCGTTTGAGGGGAATCTGGGTGGGCGGCTCTGCGATGCCTGGAATTGAGATGGCCTCGTTTTGATTTCCTTTTCTCGTCCTTCTTCAAATGTGTCCCCACATTCAAATTTATACCTAGCAGTTTACACGGAGCACACATTAAATCGCCCCTGATTTGTGCTTCACTACCAGCAGTGATCCTTGTCAATATTAGCGCTGCGGCTAAACAAAAGACAGAAATAGTCATGAACCCTACAATCACGAGAAAAAACTTCCATTTTTGATCTGCACTTCTGTGTCTTTGTTTTCTGTCTTGTTCTGGGTCATCCTGTGAGTTCAGTCTCCCATTCGGACCCGTTAAAGACGTATCCGGGGAACTGGAACACGATAACGCGCGCATCAATCCTGGACCAGACATGCTCGTGTTTTTTTATAGTTTGTTTTTTATGTATGCTTCCAACTGAATATACTGTAGAAAAGTCGCGAGAATCCTGTTTCGATTTCACAACAAAGGTGTTAACATCCAATCTGTTCAACTTGTTGATTCACAATCTGAAATATCAAGAGGAAATAGTTGTTATCAATCCAATGAACAACAACATGCCATGGAATTAAAATGAACTAATTACAAATTCAGCTCTCTTCGACAAACCCTACACTGAAATATAATCAAGAGATTCGAGCCAATAACTTATTTATATGCCTACTAAAGTACCGTTAACATGGGCGGGCCTATAAGTATGTATTTATATTTCCTCATTTCGTATGGTATTTTGCCGTAAATATGTCCGTAAATGTAAACAGGAAATCCCCCAACAGCCGAACGAATATGAATAGGCCGCATAACGTCACTCGAGGCTATAGGCTTGCGCCAAGTCTCCATTTCTATTTTTGATACAGTCGCTCTCGTGTGATTCCCACTTTACCGTAAAATAATCATTCAAAATGGCGAAAGTCAACGGCCCGAATATATAGCATTGCATCATATCCAAGCAAACTGAACAAACACTATTTTTGTAACCATTTTTCGTCATCTACACGCGTGAGATTAATGGTGCAGGGGACCCAAATGAACAAATACGTCCACCGCCATCCAGCTATTTCAAAGCTGAGATAAATATCAGACCGATAGATAGCTCGTTGTTGAATGAGATATGGTTGAGAGCTAACTGAGTACGACCTGGCATGGACCAGGTTATTTATACAACGAGTCCGGGAGCGCTTATAAAAAATCCCAACTATGAAGATTTTTACTTCCTGAATTTCTGTGTGTGCATATAGACATAAAGACCTCAATCTCCTAATACACTGTTCGGGGAGGTCATTATTTCCTATACTTTTACTTTTCTCATGAAAACTGTCACCAATGCTCTGAAATAAGTCAAATTGGCATAAGGATATACATTTCAGGAAAAATATGAAAACATTTAAATCTCTCTGTTTAAGCCCCGCGCACACGAGAGCTTAAACCAAGCAGCAGAACGGGTCGCCTCAATAACAACCACTGTGGCCGTATTCAGTGGAAATAATTTGATTAAACACCAGCAAACTACCAAGTTTAGAACATACAATGTAGTAGTGACCTGTCTTACACTCCTTTATTTCCTATATTTTATTAAGAAAATTCCTATATTTCGCCTATATTTTCACTGTGAGCCACTTGCAGGCCTGAAAACGCCTATAGTCGTCGTCCTGACAGATAAAATAATGTCTGTCATGGTTCGGCTTTGTCCGGTGAACCATGACTAGGGATGATGATAGACCTGTACGATTCTGAACTGTGATTGGGTACACCTTACAATCGCCTTCGATGCTGACTATATGATATGAGAAACTGTTATGTTCGCCTGTGTCATGATATATTAGCCTAACCACTTTAATACTTCATTTACGACCCTCCACTTATACATCATACTATAGGAATATCACTGCAATAAGATATATCAGTGAATAGACGACCCTCTCGATCTGAAGATTTTTTATCCAATGACTCCTCCATTTTCCTTTGATCGTTACCTCGTAATATATTCACTATACACAAGTCACTCATGGTGTATTTCAAATACACATTATTTTGCACGAAAGTGTACTCTCGAGCACAATATCTTGCCAATATTTGGCATATATTGTCTCGTGTCTTCATCCAAAACTAGCACATATCATAGAAAGATAAATAAATGAAATACTTTTAGAATTTGCGAGGGCCTTAGGTTTAACCTCGATATTATTACTGTGAAAGAGTATTTACATGTACAGAAGCCTACCCATGATACGAAAAAGTTTATACTTGTGAGCAAACGTTGAGAGCTAGCGCATCAAGAAAGTATAATAGACGTGCGAATCGTAAAATATTAACACCTACCTATACCGTCCATTTTAATCTCAATAAACCGTGATGCACTGGTTACATGCAAATATACCTTGTTTACTCCGTCTGCGTTCATATTTGTTAGGGGAAAACTCTGTGCCTTTCTTTAAACGATCAACTAAATAGTTTCTTAATGATTTCAAAATATTTACCATCAATCCACATAGAATAGTTCGGGTTCAACACGGTTGCATCATTTGTCAGAGTTGTATTCGTGAACCAGTTAACTGCAGCACGACCCTCTGCCTGCAGTAATACTTCATGAATGAACATGACTGATGACAGAGGCATGAGACCCTGGGAATCCTCCAGCCTCGTTTTGGTGAGTGATATCATTTAAACGTATGGGAAACCCCAAAGCTATATATAGCTCTATATTATATCCATTCAAGTTTTCCATGGAGATAAGCAACGATATGATTGGTTGTTCAAAATGGATGGAAAATGAGAGTAAACAATGAGAGGAAGTAAACAATGAGAGGAAATATTCCTTTCCCCTATCAGCATATATATGCCTGTAATTGTGGTAATCGTTTTCGGAAAACTATGAATCATGCAAAAGGAAGTAAAAGAACAAGTAGACATAGATATCGTTCTTCTGAACGCCCTGCGTTCCGTATTATCATTCTAATTAGATGAGCAGTATGGGCTTAAGTGAAACATTCCTCCCCCATTCGGTGATCTCCGGTGGCAGATCCGAATGATCGATGATCGTCACCATATGAATATCAAATCCTGGGACGGAATATCTCGGCAATCATATCCAATATAAATTAATCAACCGACCCCCCCCCCCCCCAACACACACACCCAGTGAAGTTTTCTCTAGTACTTCGACAAGACGAAAAATTTAGCCTGAACTTTTTCAGAGATACTTTGATATTCAGACCATTTTAGCCTATTTGCACAACCCTCCGAGCAAAGGACCATCCAAACATGGGTTAAATGGCGAGCCTGAGGATGTACCTAACACAAAAGTTGCGTTTTCATCGTTTTTCTTAACCTTTCTCCACGAAAATGTGTCGAAAAATATTATGTCACTTCGGATAATTATTTTCCTTTTTTTTAAAGTAGTTTTTGCGAAGAAAATTTCATAAATTAAAATTAGAAAAATCGCCCAAAACATCGGCCGGAAAAATAATTTTCTGGATAATGGCCATCTTGTTTATTTTTTTATATTTTTTTTACATTTTCTTGTAGTACTTCATTGAGCTCTCAAGCCTGAAGGATAACTTTAATATGCACAAATTTACTTCCTCGACTACCCACTCCGTCAATCAACCTAATTAACAAATTGTCAACGTTGAGGAGTACAATATCGCTTAGAATTTGGAGGAGAAATGCACCTATCCGCCCGAAGAGTTCAGACCGGAAAAAGCTGAAGTGGGATATATTCAATTTAACTATTTGTCGTTCTGTTTGAGATTAAGTTTATTCGATTTTTTTAGAAAACGAGTTATAAAACCTGAGTTTGGGAGCGTGGTTGACGACTGCACCGAACTGAGTGTCCGCCCTTCTCATTTTCTTCAAACATAATTAATCAATTAACAACGGTAACGAGCACCTGTGGTTATGGCAGACCCGCTTTCACCCTAGGTAAACCAAGATGATATTAACCAGGGGAATACTGGGATTGACCCACTTTGTCAGAACGGCTTTCACCATGACAAGTCTTGCTCGCGTATACGTAGTGTCGGGTTATCGGAACTGCCGTTCCTGGCTATAATTTAAGAAAGATATATTTCATTTGCTCACCGGGTATATCGTTTAACTTCCTCCAATAATACGTGTATACTGTAGTCCAGTATCAGTCATAGACCATAGAGTTTGTGATAGTTCATGATGGCGAAGCCCGATTTAATAAGCGGTATTTCCTGATATTTGGTATGACATTTACAAGCTAAAATTTGATTTGACATATATACTGTTGATCCTTATTTCTATATTGTTGATCTTACAGTAGAATTAATCACTTATTCAAGCGATGTGTTATAGTTCTTCAAGTTTGTCTCGCGTCATATTTCAAGCTGTCCATTTAAAAAGTCGAAAGTAGAATACATGTACATGCATGGAACATATTACAGACGATCCTTTTCAATCAAGTGCGCATGCAGCAGTGAACTATATGTAAGAAATTTGTATACGGAAATAAGAAATATTTCCTCTGGATAAACAATGTACATATGCAATATATGTATATCGAGTCCGAGGCCTATTTCACACAAAATCGCATTAAAGATTTTAACTACACAGTTAAACATGACACATACTTACCGCACCAAAACTGTAGACACTGTTCTAATCTTATGCTAGGACAATTGTTCTGTGCTTATCAAATGAGTTCTCCTTCGTTGAATGCTGTTTTTCAATGTGTCTGTTGATCGTTTAAACAGTCTTAAAGGCGGACTGATTTGTACAGGCAGTGCTGGGATTTTACAGTCCCGTGATGAGGGGGGAATCCCTAGATAGATTTCTAGGGGAATCCCTAGAGCCTCGTTTTGGATTTGTCATGACATCATTGTGTCAATGGTACTGGTCAATCAGTTTGCTGATTAAGGTAATTACTCTGAGCTAATTGGCCGATATATATATAGCTGTTTTGTTTCCCAGTTCCCATGTTCTGTTGGTCCAATGGACGGGCTTGGCCAGAAGAATGGAATTCGCACATCACTGCATGGTTCACTATTGGCTTAAATATATATTTTCCCAGCCTTCTTGTGTTTATATCAAATGAAGTGATATTGGTATAAAGATAGCTGTTTGTAATTTAGTCACAGTTATATGTTTGTCGGTATGCGAAATATCAAGGGTATTTCTCCAAATTTATCTCGGGTATGTTACAATAATTGATATTTAATTATCAAACATTTTTAAAAGATTATCTTTACCATACTATCTGATTAATCTGATGCTTGTATAGGTTCAACAATGTAGAATAATCTATAAGGACTGGGAGATCAAATATCTACACTGTCAAAAGAGAACGTTATAGGGTTCAAGTCTGAACACTTTAGTAAAATGTGAATTGTGTTGAAATAAAATCACTGCAATCTATGAATTACTAAATTTCAGTTACAATGTTATCAAAATTAACAATGTGACCAGTTAATTAACAATGTGACCAGTTAATTAACAGTGTGACCAGTTAATTAACAGTGTGACCAGTTAATTAACAATGTGACCAGTTTCGAACAAATTGTTAAATAGAATGCGCAAAAATTCCCCATGATAAGTATTTTAAAACAAGGAAATATATGTTTGTGCATATTTGAACACTTCCACACACAATGGTACAATTTAACGCGTCAGGCCTCAATAGGTGTTGCACACGACATCTTCAAACGTGAACACGTGTGTTCAAATATATGTATGCAATTTTGAACACCTTTGAGCACCGATGTTCAGAGTTAAAGGATAGGTGTTCATATTTGAACACGTCCAGTGTAGCACTCATGAAACGGCTGGCGCGTAAATTACATAAAATGTTCAAATATCCACACATCACATTGGTACACATATTTCCTAGTTTTAAAATACTTAAAAATACTAGTGTTGATTTTTTAAAGGCGATCTGATGAAACATATAATGGGAGATAGATAATTTTGAAACACTTCCATGTTTGAGACATGTTCGGACCCGTTTGACTTGCGACATGTTCCAAAAGTTGGGACAAAGTCATATTTGGACTTAGACGTTTCATTTTGAAACATGTAGTCGGCCTTAACGCGTTTCAGATTGAGACATGTACATACAACACGTGTTTCTCTATGCAGGATATCACATGTTTCAAAGGAACACATGCTTACCGAAGACATGTCTCATGTTGAGACATCATGTCATGAAGATGACACGTGTTTCAAATTGAAACATGAAACCGTTTCAAAATGAGATATGTTCGTACTCACGCCCCAAATGTTGGGACAAAATCATGTTTCATTTTGGGACGTTAAACATTTAACTAATTCTTACAGTGTGGTGATGGCAGCATCACCAATAAGTGATGATGAGTTAGGAATATCACCATATCACCGTCACCCATCACCATTAAAAGGTGATGGCCATCAACATTTAGTGGTGATGAGGGATGTTGCTCGCCAATAAATGACTTGGAATCTACAATCATTGATTCTCATCATTTATTGGTGATGGCCAGCCCCCTCAACACACTTCATCAATATATGGTGATGACCTTGAGTCTACACCCATTGCTCCTCACCATTTGTTGGTGATGACCACACCCGTCACCAATAAACGGTGACGAACTTACCTAAGGACTCCATTTCATATCACCATTAATTGATGAAGACCGCGTCCATCACCATTTCGTAGTATAGATTCTATGGTGCTATAATTTCTGCCATTGTGTTTTTCGTGACACCATGATAATTTTTGCACGGAATGTTTTTCATTGTGTTCTGCAGAGCCGAGCTTGCGTGGCGACTTTTAGAAACTCGTCACTAAAGCATTTACCATTGTATACCTCGTTGTCCACATAAATAATAAATATTAAAATTAAATAGTAGCATTCTTTTTCAATCTCTAGTTATATCAATCCTGTTGATTAGTCTGTTCAGACTATTCGAAAGTAAGCATGGTGGATTTCTGCAGTTAAACAGTCCCATCGTGAGTGGATATCCCCTCCGTTAATACTGCAGGTAGAATACATAACATTGCAGTGACTCATGCACGCTGTGAACCCTTGAATCAACTTGCACCAATAAGAGCCCTACTGGCAGAGAGCGGTTTCTAATCCCAGTTTCCAACTCTAATGATAACCAGAGTGGAAATAAAACTTAAGGCACCAGATGTGCAAATATTCTTCGGTCCCTTGAAGGGTTTCGATATACTTTCTTATTCACTATAGGTATATCCCCCAAAACTCTTATGAACAGCCAAAATTTCAGCTATCAGACGGAAAAACCGATTTACACTTGATTTTCAGATCAGCTACATTTTGGATTTGAGGGTTTCTCCTTTCTTTTAACACGTCATTGAACATGTTTGGCACTTACCTGTATTGCCAGTAATCGACATGGTGATTTTAACTGAATCCTAAAATCCCACTTAAATCCATGGTATTTCGTACATTCTCCCAATCATGGGAAAATGATTTAAATAAAAACAACATGGTCAAAATATCTAGGGTTTTTGGGGATATGCCCTTTTTTCAAGTAGTACTTCAATATAAGTATGTTATTTGGGGGGCGGAGGGGGGGGGGGGGGTACCATCAACCTTTCTTGAGAGTTATTGTGATTTATGGGAACTAGATGTCAATATTATTAAAACTAAAACTGTCCTATTTTGTAGACGTCTACCGAAGAAATTACCTACGTTTTACTTTAAAGGCAAAAAAATCGATCTTGTTAACGAATACTGCTATCTTGGGATATTAATGAGATATACTGGCAAATACCTATCTGCGAGAAAGCAGCTCATTACACAAGCGTCAAAAGCCTTGTTTGGAGTAGACAGAAAAATTCGAAATCTGTTTTTGCCTATTGACTGCCAATTGAAACTTTTTGATCAGGTGGTTCGACCAATCTTGTTATATGGCTGTCAAATATGGGGTTTTGAGAAATTAGATATACTCGAATCATTTTACTTACAATTCTGTAAACGAGTCTTAGGAATCAAAAAATCGTCGCCCAATTTTATGGTATATGGAGAACTCGGTGTGTACCCATTATACATCCGAGTCCATGTTAGTATGGTTTCATTCTGGTTACGGATGATACAAGGGAAAGAAAGCAAGCTGGCATATGTCATATACAAATTTATTTTCGCGCAAAGAGGAGTAGTCAACTATCCCTGGCTAAACCACGTTAAAACCATACTATACAATACTGGTTTCAACTATATTTGGGATTCTCAAAGTGTAAACAATGCTGCCTGTTTTCTAAAAATTCTGGAGCAAACGCTGAAAGATCAATTTATTCAAAAATGGTACAGTGACATGTATTACTCAAAAAAGGGTGTTATATACCGAATTTTCAAAACAAATTTTGAGCTGGAATTCTACCTGAAGAATCTGGATGATAAAAGCAGAAAACTCCTATCCAGATTTCGAACCTGCAATCATAAACTCCCAATAGAAACAGGAAGATGGCGTCACATAGCAATACCTCCATCTGAACGTTACTGCACCGCATGTGAAACACGCAGCATTGGGGACGAATTTCACTTTATGTTTTTGTGTCCAACATTGAATGCTTTAAGAGCAAAGTATATTCCCGTCAAAACTTACGTTAGACCAAATGTAATCAAACTCAGAAACTTTTTCCAAACTGGAGATATACATAAGCTGAAAAATATATGCAAGTTTGTCAAGGAAGGTATGGCACTTTGTAAATACGACTAGAATATTCAATTATTGTATAAATGTTTATGTATTGATTATGTTTACACACGCATGTAGTCGCCAAATGTATATATGTAATAGCTGTATACCTCTCGTACCACCCTGAGTGGTCGGAGTGAAATAAAATGATGATGATGGAGATGGCTGGATTAATTAACAAGGTGGGCTTCTAGGCACGGTGGGGTTCCTGGATTAGAAGGTCATAGGCGCTGGGGATGAATAGGCCCTGGTCTCTGTTCAGTTGTGGTTTTGTTCTTTTGATGTGGACGGCCTCCAGTAGTTTTCTGACTTGAGAACGATACTAGTACCTGTATCGAAACGTCGTCCTGAATAAACTAGAAGTTGTTATCCATAAGCAATTTGTTTATTTATCTACTTCCCAACTTCTAAATGCCACTTAAAGAAACTAGATATAAATTAATTACACATCACTAAAATTTTAATTGGGCTAATAAGCCAAATTCCGTCAGAATTATAGAAAATGAAGAACAGAAACTATAAACATATCTTTATTTATCGTCTGGTTGTGTAAAAATATATACAGATAGATAATTGCCATATGGTTGCATATTCATCAGTAGTATACAAAGAGTCTTTACTGTCACTGGCCTCTCACTGCGCATGCGCAGAACTTGGGTTGACGTCAGAAGTGAGGGGGTGCGCATGCGTGAGGGTTGTGTGGTGGGAGGTGGGTCCAAGATGGCGGCCTGTGTGGATGTGTGGTGGGCGGTGGGTACAAGATGGCGGCTTGGTTTGAGGGTGGTGGGAGGTGGGTATCCGCCATTTTGTACCCACCTCCCACCACTATTTGGCGGGTGGTGGGAGGTGGGTATCGCCATTTTGTACCCACCTCCCACCACACCACCCTTCATCAATTGACGTGGTGGGAGGTGGGTACAAGATGGCGGCTTGGTTTGAGTGTGGTGGGAGGTGGGTATCCGCCATTTTGTACCCACCTCCCACCACCCATTTTGTGAGTGCAAGAATGTATTCATCCGCGGTGATGCAGTCATGTCTGGCGGTGATTCGGTCTCGGGAAAAAGCTTCCGCGGAGAAAAAGTAGTCCCTAGATAAAATGGTCCGATGGGGTCGAGTGAGGTATCAAAGTGAAGCTTAGGTGAGGGGGCATCTAATGGGCTGGGTGTGGGATTGAAATATCGGCATTGTGCGCATGCGCGGTGGCCGAAGGGTATGAAAATAGCCTTTTTGGAGCTAGGAGATTGACTACTGGTCCAGTGGGGTCGAGTGAGGTATCAAATTGAAGCATTCATGAAGGGGCATCTAATGGGCTGGGTGTGGGGTTGAAATATCGGCATTCTGCGCATGCGCGGTGGCCGAAGGGTATGGAAATAGCCGTGTTGGAGCTAGGGGATTGACTACTGGTCCAGTGGGATCGAGTGAAGTATCAATGTGAAGCCTATGTGAGGGGGCATGTAATGGGCTGGGTGTGGGGTTGAAATATCGGCATTCTGCGCATGCGCGGTGACCCAAGGGTATGGAAATAGCCGGTTTGGAGCTAGGGGAGCCACTAATGGACCGATGGGGTCGAGTGAGGTATCAAAGTGAAGCTTATGTGAAGGAGCATCTGATGGGCTGGGTGTGGGGTTGAAGTATCGGCATTCTGCGCATGCGCGGTGGCCGAAGGGTATGAAAATAGCCTTTTTGGAGCTAGGAGCGCCCCTAATGGTCCAATGGGGTCGAGTGAGGTATCAAATTGAAGCTTACGTGAAGAGGCATCTAATGGGTGTGGGGTTGAATTAGGGTCATTCTGCGCATGCGCGGTGACCCAAGGGTATGGAAATAGCCTTTTTGGAGCTAGGGGATTGACTACTGGTCCAGTGGGGTCGAGTGAGGTATCAATGTGAAGCATTCATGAAGGGGCATCGGTTGGGCTGGGGTGGGGTTGAACTATACCGTTTAGGTGTATTGATGATAATAAAATTTAAAGATCACATGTCCAACACATACTCACATAATGAAAGCAAGAATCGAACTTGCGTCCCCTCGAGATGAAGGATACCCGTCCAGGTTTCATTTTTTTGAGGTGTACTGAAATGCTCTCTCTAATTTATGCCACGGTATCTATTTTTACAGCTGTCAACTGTTATGGTTTGGTCACAATGTTGCCATTTTCTCCCCTATATTTAGCGTCCACAAAAAGAAGAGTATATTACAGCAATTATGTTCAAGAAAACACCCCGCTAGAAAATTGTCTTCAAATTGTCTGTTGTTGTGGGAGTATAAAAAATCCTGGTCAACAGGGGCGCGTATATTTCGTGCGACGCTATGTTGCCAATGCATTGAAATTTGAATAGGTTGTCTGCATGGGTTTCAACGCAAGTATAGTACTAAAGTCTAGCTTACCTGATAAAAGAGTTTAGTCCAGATGATCTGGGGCTGTTTTTTTCCTAGGTGGGTATAACACACCATGAAGCCTTCATCACGATGCATTCGTATGCTAAAAATATGGGTATCACCAACCGTTCCCGTGGAGTAGAATTTCATCCACCAGCTTTCACTGTTGTGGTGCGGGTCGGGGGGCAGGAGTTTTGCACTGATGAAAACCAATGTCGTCCTCTCTCACGAAACCAAACACAAAAATTGACAAATTATACGGACTGCCACGATAAGCGAATGTATGCAACAAATAGCGTTCCGTACTGCAGATGTCCGATAAAATCCCTCCAGTCAAAGGGGGGAGTGTTACAGAATGTTGATTCCACAAAACCTGTTCGGTGGCCTACATCATCGTTCAATCGCTGCTCATAAAGGCTGCGTTCAGCTCACCAGAACTGTATACACTTCGAAATCTGTGAAAGAATATCAATTTTCACGTTTCCTGTCTGATATCACACAAATTTATGCGTCCGCTCGAACACAACACAGCACACTCCCTCGATTACAGTCTACGTGTGACGGGTATACATGCAGGCGATGAATCGTGCAGAGTTTCGTCACATTATTCATCTCAGCGGACACCGAAAGGAAGAAAGTTCCGTTATAAACTGCGACAGAGAATGTTCCCCAGCTCAGAAAACAACACAATGATCAGTGAAATCGTCCTCCGTATGCAGGACGCTAACAAAACGCTAACAAAATGGCTGCTCAAGGTCAATTTGCCCGGATAATCGCGCCAGCCAAACCACAGTCCCATCTATACGCTTTGGTGCAAGGGAGACAACTCGGACTAGACCAATTCCCAGGCGAAGATCATGTCCGCTATATTTGGCCTGTATGGGTATAGGGGTGGTCGGTTTTTTTTTATGGCTTTTACTATGAGCTATGAGGTTGATCATGTAGAATACGATGGAAAAAAACTATCAAAGTACCGGGTAGGCTTGTATATAGATCCATATAGACCCATATACACTCATATACTGGGATATTAGTATGTATAAATCCATACGGGGTGGACATGTTGGAGTCTAGGTGGAGCACTAGTGGCCCGATTGGGTAGAGTGAGGTCTTGTTTTAAAGCTCTCGAGGAAATAAATAAATAAATAAATAAATAAATAATAAAAAAAAATAAAAAAATCGGCGAGTAGTAGACGAAGGGAAAATTGGAAAGTACTGACCATGCCCCAGAATACTTCATATGCATATCACGGCCTTAAGGCCTATGTAAGATGTAATCTACTTCACAGTTTAGTAGTATAAAAAGCGCAAGTCCTATTGACCTTGCCGCTTCCAAAGAAATAAAATCGGCTCTATTTTACAGGAGTATATACGCAGGTGACGTGGGTTGTGATGTCACTTCCGGGTTTTCACTAAACACTACCTTCAAACATAGAAGAGTTCCAATTTTTTCCCTTAGACGTCCGTATGTTCATCCTCCAAACCCACAAGAGTTCCAATGTTGAACCGCCGGGATGTTTTCCCGCCCCGCCCCAGCGCCCCGCAGCGCGCGCGCGCGCGCGTCATCCCGCGTCATTCCCGGCAGTGCGCGCGCGCACGCGGGTCAAAAGGTCAAAGGGTCACCTCCAGGTCAGACGGTCCAATGTCCAATGAGACAATGTTGCGGCATCGCTATAGTCAGAGCTTGAGCACAAAAAAGGGGGGTTCTAGGTGAACCTGGGAAAGATGGGCAGTTCCATTTGGACCAATCAGCGGTCGAGAAAAAGAGCCAATCAGCGGTCGAGAAAAAGAACCAATCAGCGGTCGAACAATCAGCCAATCGAATTGGGGTATTCACGGTGTGCTTTCGCTGACGTCCGCGCCTACATCTGGGTTCTTGTACACCCGGGTAATGTTTTTCTGGACATGGATGGGTTACCTTTGGCTCCATTCTAGGCCACTGATTAGCTAATACGGTGTTCAAAGCCACTTTCATGCATTATGCTCATAGAACTTATAGTCATAATCTATACGTGTTGGACGAGTCTCTTCACTCACCGTACACACGTACCTCAATGAAATGCCCGCTCCAAACCTAGACCAAAGACACGTACTTGGTCTGTAGGCTGATTTCATTGGCTCTCTATTTTTACTATAGTGCTTTTGCATTCTAACCTTGATGGGTTACCTAGAACTTATAGTCATCAACTTAATCTATACGTGTTGGACGAGTCTTTTCACTCACCGTATACACGTACTTCAATGAAATGCCCGCTCCAAACCTAGACCAAAGACACGTACTTGGTCTGTAGGCTGATTTCATTGGCTCTCTATTTTTACTATAGTGCTCTTGCATTCTAACCTCGATGGGTTACCTAGAACTTATAGTCATCAACATAATCTATACGTGTTGGACGAGTCTCTTCACTCACCGTATATACACGTACCTCAATGAAATGCCCGCTCCAAGCCTAGACCAAAAACACGTACTTGGTCTGTAGGCTGATTTCATTGGCTCTCTATTTTTTACTATAGTGCTCTTGCATTCTAAACTTGATGGGTTACATTTTGGCCCCATCCTACACCACTGATTTCAGTTTGACTGAATCTCCACATTGGGCATTGATGCATTAGGAATAAAACACACAAGACAGGGTTTTTTGGTGAGATCTCATTTTTTTTTTTTTTTTTTTTTTTTTTTATTCAGTGAACAACAACAACGTGAGAACAACCACGTGAAAACTCAAGCCCAGAACAAGGGGCTTGTAATTAACTGAAGCCCAGAACAAGGGACTTGTAATTAACTGAAGCCCAGAACAAGGGGCTTGTACATTGAAGCCCAGAACAAGGGGCTTGTCATTAACTTAAGCCCAGAACGGGGCTTGTACATTGAAATGATGGGCGGCCCAGTCATAGACGAGTACATCGCGGTCCTCGGCCTGGGAGCACTCGTCAAACATCTGTACGATAGTAGATAAGGGTCTTCCCCGGCATCGATGGTACAGGTAAAACAAGCAATATTGTCCGCACACGCCACTGGTCAGGCTTTGCAACGTTTGACTGTTCCAACACCACGTCCCTGTGCCTTGATCCATGAAGTCTGTTAAATCGGGATGGAGGGGTGGCAGACCGTACGGGTCAAAGTATTCCCCCTGCTGTTCTGTCAAGTACACGGCCACCCAGCGTTCACCGGGTCGATCCATCGGGTCCGTGTTGAGAACGTAAGCAGCCGGATACATACGGTCTAATGGAAACACATCTCGGGCGAACACCCCTTGAAAGACCCTACGTGTCTCTGGGTCATTCTCCAGCACGGTGGTTGTCTGGTCTGTATCCATGTTAGGTGGAGAAGTCACACAGGACGTTGCGCGCCTTGTCCACTTGAATGATGTTGTCAAACTCGGCGTAGCAGATCACATTGACGGTGGTCGCCAGGGCTCGTGCAAAGTGGATTTCCAACCGTAAATTGCCTGGCTTGGTCAGGGCCAGCTGATGGTCGTTCTCTAAGGTGGGGGTCAGATCGAAACAGAACAACGTGTATCCGTTCGCGTAGTCCTCCCGACTGATCATATTCCCTTCGTCCTGGTTGATTTGACCGGTGGCTGTAAACAGGCTCTGATAGGCTCGAACGAAATTCCTCCGCCCAAAGTTCGGGGTTAAGGCCGTGGCTGGCACCTGTTGTCCATCCACATGCAGGGCCACAAAATTGATGCCGAAATGTTTAAAGTGAAACGGATTCTCTGGGTAGGCTCCGCTGAAACTGGTATTTTCTACACAGGCCAGGATCAATCGCTTGGGTAGTTCCCCCAGGAACAGGTTTTCTTTGTTGGCGCCCATATTTCCAGCAGGCACAGAGAACACTTTGGTTTGTACACGTCGGATAGGGTACTGGGCTGGTTTGTTTCCAAGGCTTTCATGTGTCCCAATTGAACGGCTGGATTCGGTTTCACTTTTCGGACATACAGGACTGCGTCTTGGATGACAATCTTATAGTCCGCCGCATGCCCCTCTACGTTAGTGGCCATCAAGGCGAAGGTCGGAGGCGCCCGTATCAGTCGGATTTTGATGGGGGTCTTGTTCAAGAGGTACCGGTCTTGCATGAACATGTCTGCATGCAGTCGACCCATCATATACACCGAGGCACTGTTCGCAGTGAAAGCCTTCCGTTTGTTATATCCCCCATTGTCCGCCGTGTCCATGTGCTCGGCCGTGTCCCTGTAGAATAAAGCGGTTGTCAGCTGAGATTTTTAGCCTCTCGGCCATACGACAACAGTGTCTCGATGTAGGCTCGATAGAGGTACGTGTTGGTGGAGTCACTGATGAGTTTGTCGCTGAGAAAAATATCCACCTGCTGAAACATCGAGTGCAGCCAGAGATTCGTCGGGCCCACCGTTGCTTGGTCAGCGATTCTGGTGCCAGCTCCATTGACCACCCTGGCTTTCACATACAAGTAGGTATGGGCTAAATCCACATAGGCCGTATCCGCATTACTGATGGTGAACTCGATGGGCCCGGTTTCGTTGATGCTGGAGAGCGGGAGATGCTCCACCCATAATCCTTGTTCGACACTGGTTTGTGTGGGCGGCACGGTCCACAAATCAAATTCACTGTTGGTGGAGAGGCAGGACTCGGCGTGGATTAAGGCCATGTTTTAAGAAAAGATATCCTTTGTCTTCTTCGATGTGCGTCGTCGCTGGGTCGGTCGTCGACTGGTGCGTGGTCTCGGTGGGGCAGCTCTTTTATTCCCTACGGTGCGTTGTGCTTTGGCCACCAAGACGCTTCCCGCTTCTTTGGCCCGCCGTTTCAAGGATTCTTTGGGTGCCGTACCCCCCAAGACATCACTGGCCACTTGCAGTCCACTGCGTACCGCTTGTTTGCCGATTGCTTTCACCCCACGCGTCACCAAGGGCAGGAACGTTTTCACAATGCTGCCGAGTATGTTCCCCAGACCATGTCCTCGTTGCATGCTTGCACCGCTAAAGACCGGAAAGCCACCCCCGGCCTGTTGGGCATAATAGTCGGCATAGCTGCGTGCATCGCACTCGTAAGGTACTTTCATTATGCAAAGTGGGGAGCACGTGCTTGTCGAAAATGAAGTGTCAGCACCACTTTTCCTCGTTCGAATGCCACCGGTCGTCCCGTGTCATCTCTTATATCCACCGTGATCGTGTTGATGTCAGTTTGTCGTACGGGCAAGTAGAGCATGTGGGTGAAACTGTGGGTGACTTGACCTCCATACGTCTTTTTAATGGGGACCACCCGTAACAGAGGTGTGTTGATATCGCCCACGATGTGGTTGTCCACCACGTCCGAGTAGACGCAGAGTCCGTACATACCCGACTTCATATCCATCGGCATCTCGCCATGGTGTTGGGAGGGACCAGCGAACGTCTGTAGATCGAAACTCAGCATTTGCTGTAGTGTAGGACTGAGTTTCACATTCACGGTATCGGTGACGGTAAGCTGTGCCTTGTCGTTGTGTACGTTGACATCGAAGAACACGTTTCTCTTGAAGCGCAAGGCTATCAGGCGTGTTGCACTATCCGTCACCCCCGTAGCGCCTTATCATGCATCAGTCTTGACAGCCCACCCATGAACTCTTTGGGGGTATCGTATTGGCCTTCGGGCAGGGTGAGTCGGGTGTTTTTGTCTTCGTAGGTGACCTCGTACCACACTTCATTGGCTCGCACGTTGTACCACGAGTAAGGGTATTGGATATCCACGAGGGCACATTCCCACCGGCCAGGTAAATGTAACGGTTGCGGTAACTGGGTGACGTACTTGGCCACGGTGTTTTCAGGAAACATATCCAGCGAACTGTTACTGGGTAGGGTCAGGTAAAACATGGCGACTGAGCTGTCCTGCTGCTGCTGTTGGTTTTAATAGGTGTTCCAGGCCTTGGGCGGTTGTGTCCGGTGTCGTGTTCGTCGCGTTGACTTGCTACGTGTCACGGCTCTGGAGATGTGGGTGTCCTGATCGAGGGTGGTTTTATAAAGGTCTGAAAAGAAGGTGCCCGTTGTGATGGTGGTGGAGTTTTGGGGGGTGACTCCGGTTCCCAGTCGGCTTCCCAAGAAGGTTGTGGTGAGAGTCGTGGTGCACGACTCGGTGATTGCTGGGTTTGCTGCATAAAGGCCCAGCGGTGGGGGTTCCCCACCAATTCCTGTGGTACATGCATGTCTTTCAAGCCTTGAGCGAAGACCTCCCATCCTCGAGGATCGGTGTGCGATCTGCGTTGGCGCATCAAATCATTCACTAAATCCGTCATGTGGGTGCCGGGGATCACCTGATTCTGTACCAGGAGTTCGCCTTTATCATTCCAAGTCATGTTAGGATTCTGTTTCATCCGTTGTAATACCAGGCCAGCTTGTTTCTTGAACGAGGCAGGTACACTCTTCAGCACTTCGTCTTCCACCCACTGTGGGGCTGTGGGGCTACCCCTGGTAATGGCGGCTGTTGGAACGGTGCTGAGGTCGGCGGTCTGTCACGTGGTGGTGGTGGTGGTGGTGGTGGTGGTGCTGTTGCTGGTGTAGAGAGGGTTTTGTATTGGTCCATGAACGTCATTTACCGTTGAAGCGTCTCATTGTACCGTTGTACTTTCTCACTGTCGCTTAACCCCGGTCTCTGTAAGATCTGTTGCATCTCTCCATCGAGGCTGTTTATGGTCTTCACCGTAGGTGGGACAGGGTAGGGTGATTGGAGGTTTTGCAGGAACCGTGGTTCGACGAGGACCATTTTTTTCTTGTGGTTCATTGTCGGCCGAAGAGTCCACCCAATACTGGACCCAACACGGAAGCGGCCAACGGTGCTAAGATGGCCCCGAGAAAGCCGCCTTTCTGTAACACCTTTTTCTTTTTTGTTTGAGGGACCCGCTTGTGGACTAGGGTTCGGAGACCTGTCTTATGCTTGGCCAACTTGGTCTTCTGAGCCGGAGTCAGTGGTACGTTGCCTTTTAACATATTGTACCCGATCTCGCACAGACAGCGTACAAGGTCAGGGTCCGCACCGCGTACAATGGTTCGGACTAACTCGGGTGGGGCCGTCTTCAATACACGGAGCGTGGGAGCGTGCTTCCGTACTCGCGCAGACATCCTGTACAACTAATGCTAGAACCCACAACTCTGCCCTTTTTATCCACCTCACAGACAAAGTCAATCCTGCTGTGGTATTCATTCTTTTTATTATTCCCCATCATCAAACACACAGACCCCAGCTGGGGGCGCCACTGTGGGTGTGTTTACATTATTTTTGCATGTACACGTGGTGGGGCTCTCCGGGAAAGATGCCGGTCCGTAGTCGAAGGTGGTCGGGGGTGGCTTGCTTGAGGTCGAACAGCATATACCCGTGCTGAGGGGTTGTGGCATCTTTGAAGGCTTCCAACGCAAACGGTGTGCGGCCGGGATACATCTGTCTCGCCAGGTGCAGCAGTTGAGTGGTCTCTCTCGGGTTTTTGAAGACCACCAGGTAGTGGGCATTTAAGCTGATATTCCGATGTTCTTTGTTTTTACTGAACAGATTCTGCACAATGTAGATGATGCTGAGCCGTCGATGATGGCCGCCTTTGGTAAAGAGTTGGGTGACCCGTGCATCCGTCTCCGCCATGAGATCATCCAGAACCACCAAGGTGTCGGGTTCCAAATCGGCCAGGTTGGGTAGGCCCTCCACGAACGTGATGTGGGGCATTGCTGCATACGCTTCCTGCCATTCTCCGTAACACCACACGACTCTGGCAATGGGTGGAGTGATCATGCTGTCGGCGTGTTGAAGGAGCTTCCTGACGAAGTGCGTTTTGTCGGAGCCCGTCGGTCCTGCGATGACGCAAGTGAAGGGATGCTGCCACCCAGGGTCCATGGTTCGAGGTGTATCCGTTGTCGTGGTAACCCGCTCTTGTAAATTTCGTACGAGTGAACTGGAGTGGTGGTGGGTACAACATCGGTCGTCGTTGTCTGTTCACGTTCAGAGATGGTGCTGGGGGTGGGTACAACGTGGGTGGTCGGTTCACTGTGAGGGATGAAATCCGGTGGGTCTTGAGACGTAGTAGGTGTACTTGGTGTAAGTGTAGAGCTCGACGTGGCTTGTACGCGGGGTGTGGTGGTGGTGGTGGTGACTGGGCTCGATACGACTGGTGCTCTCTGTAGACCCGTTTCACTGATGGCTGGTGTTCTCAGCTGGTTAAGTAACGTACTGACATAGGCTACGTCGTAAAACACACCTCCGTACAACACACTCAGCAGGGTTAGCAATAGCACCCTAAAGACCACTTGCGCTTTGCGCGTTTTGCGAGACGCTGTCTTCAGAGGCAGCTGCTGTTGGTCCATAGCACTGTGGTCGGACGTGGAATGAAGGAGGACGGCAGTGGTGTCTGGTTTTATAGTCGTTTCACCTGGTTGGCCGCGACCCAGGAAGTGAAGGAACTGGGCCAGCCTTGCCATTTTACGAAATGAAACAGTTTGCCACGTCGACGTTCCGTTTTCAAAATCTGCTCCACCGTGTAGTAGTCTTGCTGTGTTTTACAACAGGCTGTAATTCCGTGTCGTAAAACGTCCCCAGCAACGTTTCCCCTTGGAGATCTTCCAGTTCATAGACTCGCCGCTGTCGGGGTAGGCGCCGTTTAATCAGGAAGTGCTCATCGCTCCAGTTGGGCAAGTAACTTTTCTCGAACTTGCCCTTGACTTTACTGATCCGTACAGGGTCCCTGACCTTGTACACCGCCTTCGTCGTTCGCTGCGATGGCCTGGGGTACAAGACACGCCGGACTTGGGCTTCATTGCGTTGGGTCACGGTAATGGGGGCTCTCTCTATACTTCGATGATAGGCTCGATTGTAACCCTCACCAGTTTCGGGAGAACATCGATGTACCGCCTTGTATTCTTATAGGTGAAATATTTATACATGCGGCCTTTGAATGTCCTGTTGAACCTCTCCACCACGGAAGCCTTGGTCTCGTTGTACGTATGGAAGAAAACACCTTCTGTTTCTTGAGAAAGGCTTGGAACGGTCTGTTGAGGAATTCCGTGCCTTCGTCGGTTTGCAAATACAAAGGTTTGCGCCCGGTCTTGAAGATGTCTTTGAACGCCGCCATGAGATTTGCCCCCGTTTTCGTCCGGATGGGTACCACCCACGCATACTTGGATAGGATATCGATGCACGTCAAGATATACCGATTCTCATCGTTGTGTTTGGCAAAGGCGCTCATATCCACCAAATCCGCTTGCCACTGGGCATCTATTCCTCCCACGATGACCCGGTTCCGTAGAAAATGGCGACGGACAGATCGATGTAAGGTATAGGTGTCTTGTCTTCTTAACCAATCTCGGACTTGGGCACGTTGTATCCCCTGGGGTTTGGCCGCTCGATAGAGAGCCGACAATGCACTATAGGCCGCCGGACTGTCGGGACTGTAGTATAAGTTATCCAACACCTTCTCCCAGCGCTTCATGGTGACAAAATGATGATGGACCCTGGCTCTATCGTTTATTTATAACGGGTATATCTTGGGCCGGAGTTTCTTTCTGATTTTCTTCGTGGACTTCCACAGTGGCCATGGTAAATGACCAGTCCAACTCGTCTGATGACCGCTTGATAAGCACTTCATCCACATCCACCACGGCATCTTCCAATGCAGACCATAGATCAGGGTGAAGGGTAAAATGCACTGTACCTCCATCTAGCCGAGCCAATTGAGCAAAGAAAGGGCCGCGTCGGATGTACACATCGTGACACAAGTGGATGAGGTCGCCGTCCAGTTCACCAGACAACACCCGTTTGAATTTGGTCCAGCCCTCCCGGGACAGACGAATGTGAGCCGGGCACGGTTGTGTAGGGTCCGTGTCTCCCACCACCTCCTCCATGATATCGACCTTATCCGCATACACGTGCAGGAAAACCTCGGGGGTCAAGCTGAAATACGCCAGTACTATATGCTCCGTCATGGTCAGTACGTGAATGGTACCAGATTTCACTGTCTCTCGTATTTATAGGGAGAACCCCGTGAGATCAAAGGATCAGGTGGTCATGTCATTGGGCTGACTGAGTCTAGCGGGGTAATCAATGGCATCGTCGTCGGGTTCATGTAGTTGTTCATGGGGTTCAGCCGCCGCGTCTTCCATAGCACGAACCCACGCTAATTGGTCGGGTGATCGGTCGTCCGGTGTAAATAACTGGTCCACAATAGGCACTATTTTCTCCAAGGCTGACCACACAGAGGAAGTTAGGCTGATACTTCGCGTAGGCTCTTGGTAGGGACCCAGACGTATGTGGACGGGTGGTACGGAATATACGTAGATGGCGTTGTCCAGGTGGATGAGGTCTCCGTCCAACTCACCGCTCAACACCCGTTTAAACTTAGTCCACCCATCACGCTGTAGTGTCACCGGATTCGATAGCCTCTCAGCGGGCGTCCAGTAAATAGCTTGATCGTCTTTCACCAGCGTGACTTTATCTTGATAAATGTATAACCTCACACTGGGTGTAAGAGGCAGGATGGCGCGTAGTGACATGCTTGCTGTAAATGTCGAAGGGAGAATGACACACACTCTGTCTCATCCCCTGTATTTATAGTGTCAATACCACAGCGCCAGGGTGAATAGGGCACAGACTAGTATGAGGCCAACCAGCCGGCGCTGGTTCCGGCGTGAGCGCTCCTGGTCCATAGCGCGAGCATCAAGGATGGCTGTCATAGTCCAGTAGTGGTGAGTGATGGCACGCCTCTCCATCGAGTGCACTCTGTGGAGGACCGCTTCTGTGAACTCGTTCAGGATCTGGCGTCGTCCCTCGTTGTCGTCGCCATCTGCAAACATGGACCGGACCACTGCTCGGTAACCCGTGAATGAATTCACCACGGTGGCATACTGTAAAATGCGAGTCGCATGGGGCTGGATCTCCGCCATGGCTCTGTAGAAATGAAGGTGTGGGATCCAGAGGGACATGTTTTATAGACCAGATGTAGCTCTACGGGTGTAGTCCGTGATACGTACTATTCTGATGGGTTAGTCCAAAAAAAAAGGGAGCAACAACAACAACAACAACAACACAGATTACAGATCAATCCTTTTTCCAGGTCACGCCCGATTCACGCAGACCGGAAGTGACGTCATACACCTGCGCACAACCGTGATGGAAAAAAAATGGATATGACCTTGAACTGATCACGTGACCTCCCCGTGATGACAAATACCCAGAACCAAGTGAGTACATGCATCCCATAGTCCCAGGTCACGCCCGATTCACGCAGACCGGAAGTGACGTCATACACCTGCGCACAACCGTGATGGAAAAAACCCAGAACGAAGTCAGTACATGCATTCCATACAGGCAGACGAGGTCAAAATACTCGCTTCTGATTGGCTGGTCAGGTCAGGTAAGTCACAGTGCTCCGCAAAAGTAGTGCAATGAATACTCCCTACCCTAAAAATCGACTCCTTTTATACGTTTTTCTATAATCCGCCATCTTGTCCCACCACCCACACACGCCGCCATCTTGTCCCACCACCCACACACGCCGCCATCTTGTCCCACCACCCACACACGCCGCCATCTTGTCCCACCACCCACACACGCCGCCATCTTATCCCACCACCCACACACGCCGCCATCTTGTCCCACCACCCACACACGCCGCCATCTTGTCCCACCACCCACACACGCCGCCATCTTGTCCCACCACCCACACACGCCGCCATCTTGTCCCACCACCCACAGCCGCCATCTTGTCCCACCACACAGCCGCCATCTTGTCCCACCACCCACAGCCGCCATCTTGTCCCACCACCCACACACACACGCATGCGCACAATACCCACAGCCGCCATCTTGTCCCACCACCCACAACCGCCATCTTGTCCCACCACCCACAGCCGCCATCTTGTCCCACCACCCACAGCCGCCATCTTGTCCCACCACCCACAGCCGCCATCTTGTCCCACCACCCACAGCCGCCATCTTGTCCCACCACCCACAGCCGCCATCTTGTCCCACCACCCACAGCCGCCATCTTGTCCCACCAGAGGGTGGTGGGAGGTGGGTACAAAATGGCGGATACCCACCTCCCACCACACTCAAACCAAGCCGCCATCTTGTACCCACCTCCCACCACGTCAATTGATGAAGGGTGGTGTGGTGGGAGGTGGGTACAAAATGGCGATACCCACCTCCCACCACCCGCCAAATAGTGGTGGGAGGTGGGTACAAAATGGCGGATACCCACCTCCCACCACCCTCAAACCAAGCCGCCATCTTGTACCCACCTCCCACCACACATCCACACAGGCCGCCATCTTGGACCCACCTCCCACCACACAACCCTCACGCATGCGCACCCCCTCACTTCTGACGTCAACCCAAGTTCTGCGCATGCGCAGTGAGAGGCCAGTGACAGTAAAGACTCTTTGTATACTACTTGCCTAGAATTATATCTCTCGATCTCAAGCAAGCCAAAGTTGAATGTAATTGTGATTTACATTGGTTATCTGACAGGACATGGTTACAGAATAACCCCGTCCATGGCAATTGTTATCAGTCTTCAGAAACGATATATGATTGGGTGAGGACTAAATCACGCCTTTGCCACACCTCTCCCATTGGTTGAACGCTAGATAGATATCACGGTTACAGATTATGGGAATATTCTAAAATAGTAAAGAAGAGTTAAATTGTTTAAAAAGTGATGAGCGAAACGATGAATACATGGTTTGTCCATATACATAGTCAAAGCAAAATCGTTCTCAGTTAAACATGTGCCCAGTTTCACGTTAGCAAAGTTGAAATGTGTATGATCGGCATTTTCAGACATGAATTTATGCAAGTCTGTGTTTATGGACAGCGGAGAATGGTTGCTTTAAAGAGTGTACGATGGAAAAGTCGTTGGTTTGCTTTGTTGTTCGTATTTACTTCACAATAGTAGTACACTGATAATAGTAAATGCAATTGTATTGTTAACCAATGGCATGATTAAATCCAATGGATGATTCGGTTTCATGTTTTAATTATTTCAGTATATAACACAAATGTGTTCTTGTTTTATTTCCGTTTGGCTTCTGGTGGTAATATTGTCATGTAAATATGTTATTATGGGTGGTGGTTGTCTTTTGAATGTCGGATCTGGGACTTGTATTTCTTCGTCTATATATTTACAGCTTTGAAATAAGAACACATGATGTAATTTGAATATCACCTAACACAATAGTGCTCCTATGAATTTAACGATTTGACCACGTCATTACAATAAACATTATTTCTCTCAGTTGAAATAAATATATATAAAAGGTGATATGTGATAATGTATTACATATATGTTTTCCTGTATTTGTGATTGTGGTTTGTGAAATTTGGTACAGGTGATTAGCGCTCTATACCAATTGCGTATGCTGAGTCCCAATGGATTGGGGGCAGGTTTCCTCCTTATTACGACAGACTGTGGACGGAGGGTGTTCTTTTATGTCTAGATAATACGTTTATTTTCAACGATTGTGAAACATTTGGTGTCACTGGTGTCACGCTGTGTCGATCAATGATGGGTTGTTCCGATTAAGTGAAGATATGCTCTGCCTGCGTGATGGTGTGGAGTATTGCGTGATGGTGTGGGGGTATTGCGCGATGGTGTGGGTATTGGTTTTTATGCGTTTGATATCGAAGATAGTGATGATATTTTGGTGTTTCTACCGGCGTTGTCCGAATAAAGCTGCTTGCGATCCCAGAAGTGATCAACATTCATTGAGTTTTGCGTTGATTATTACGTGTTTGCTTACTTAATAATCAAATGGAGCGGGACTAGAGAAAAATTCAGTAAAATTTTAGGCTCACTACTATAAAAATATAGCTTACAATAATTCTTTCTCTTCCGATTGATTATTTCACTCCAGAAAAGAAATATTATTGAGGCAATTAAAATACAATCGCCAAAATAAATATTATGGTGGTTATGTATTATTATCATTTTTTCTTGGTATTTATTCAAAACTCTTCTCACTATAGTAAGCAAAATAGGCTTAATCAATAATAATTAAAGCCAACACAGTCAGAAACAGGCGATAACTATCACCCGGAAAAGGTGATGAGTCAGAGCCATCACTTTTTTTATATTCACCTTTAAAAATGTCATCACCTCTTAAGAGTGATTGTACATTTAGGTCATCACCTTTTAAGGGTGACGATACTCATGAGGCAGTATCATCACCCTTAAATGGTGATGGCCGTCACCATTTAAAGGTGATGGCTAGGTTTGATCAGCAATGAAGGGTGATGGGTCATCACCTTTTTTTCCGGCTGTGGAGGGTAAAATATATCTTTTCACCTTATCTAAAAAATCTCAAACTTATTTTGTCTATTAAGGTAGTCTGTTTATTTATCGTCTTAATGTCACAATGGAACTTCTGTGGATAGATTTACGAGGAATGATAGCACTCAATTTCCAGCTAACAGTACTGTGGATTTAGACAGGAGACTAGGGCTACTCAACGAGACATTTCCGGGTTTGGCCGCCATCTTTCAATTTCCAGCGCCGAGAAGCATCGCCGCGATCTCGTCCGGTCAAAAAAATTGACAATAAAACGTAGTTTTATGCAACAAAATTATTGCCAAAAAGAAAGCCTGTTACCCATTCTGGAATTGTATATTGTGGATTATTGAAGTGTTAAAAATATAGTCCTGGGGAATGTATTGAATTGAATTCCAATTTCCTGTTAGTATGGAGCCATGATCTGTGGAAAACTCAGTCACTGTCATATACGTCATGTTAGTGGTGCCTGGTCTGCATATCGGTGCACATCTATGATAAAGAACGCGAGATGCAGGGGTATACACGTTAATGTACGGCTTAGAAACAGAATGCGAAGAAGGCATCTTCAGCGTATATGTGCGATTATACTTTTTTAAATTTATTTTATTTATTTGACACAAGGTAAACTGGCCAAAGACCATAATACCATATACAAAAGCATGTACCAATTTAAAGATATTTGTATGACCCCTGAGCAGAGGATCATGGGTGAATTCAAAATGGCGGCCATGTGGGGTACCAGAAAAGTGATGTTTTCGTCAGATTTCGTCAAATTGTTTGCTTTTCTGCATGGAAATGTGCCTAAAACCTATTTTATTTCATATCAGATTATTATTTACTAATTTGTTATGTAGTTTTTGCGCAGACACATCAGTTCGTCATGGCGATCAATTTATTTGCTAAACTAGATAAAAGTAGTAGTCAGAGATTGGGAAGGGTTGTTTTATTGCCGGATAGAGCCGTACGGCCCATGGAACCCTGTGGTCCCGGACTGTACATGTGAATGCAATAAGAAGAAGCATGGCTGAGTAGGAACGAACGAAGCCATGTAAATTTGGCTACTCTGAACCTCGTGTCTACCTAGTATTATTAGAATACAATGCGATACACGTACTTAATGCTGGTTGAAAATGTTCCTTCATACGTAATACATGCATTTCTGCTTGACACCAAAATCGCACGTCAATGGGGGGTGTTCTCGAAACGAAGACCGAAGAGCCAAAAACGAAGACCCTTCCCCAAAAGAGCCCCTCAAGGTCTTCCATCTTCGGTCTTCGTTTTGGTAATACCCCTAGGGTAAAAACAATAACGAAGATGGAAGACCCAAAAACGAAGACCCTGGTATTTCTGGGCTGTGTGGTGCGCTGGGAGGGCGTGAGGGTGTGGGATGCAGTTACAAATGTCCCCCGGGAATTTTAGTCCCCTTTAAAAAATTTCAATTAAAAAAAAAGTAAATTTCAAAATTAAAAACGAATTGTGCAAACATCAGTTCCAAATCAAGTATACCTGGAGCATAACGTCTGTCCCAGGTTAAACAATAGCAGGACATGTAAAACATAGCGTTTACTTCTAGAAAAGTACACTCAAGTTTCGAGAATTCCTGCCGACGGCGTGAGATTCTAATGATCCAAATGGTTATGTCAGCATCCATTCATGTACTATATTGGGTACTGATAAATTGATGGGGAGGAACTGATGTCCATGCCCTTTTCGGCTTAACTATCCAATGAATTGGCACTTGGTGTGTTCATCGCTTAACCCTTTACTTCCTTTTCACTACTGGCTGAATCGACAGATATAGCGTAAAACAGTCGAAGATAGACTTAAGTCGATGGGGTTAAATCCAGCCGGCCAGGATGTTATGAAACATGAGAGCCACACCTCGCTTCATGTAAAGACAACATGCGGACTTAGCCTGGCATCAATTTAACAAAGACAATATCACCATAGAGAATCGGATATACATATTTGTGAGTTCTGCGCGGCAAATGGCATATTTGTTTCACATTCGCTACTTCTCGGATATATTCCGCAGAATATGCCCTTCGAAGAACATGGACTCTGTATTGTATTCATCTTGGTAGTGATTTTCAGATATACAATTTATAGATCCATGTGACTGACGCACCGAAATTATAGCCGACAATTTCTGAGTTTAAATAGATGTCCCTATTGCCTTTTTCAATGATTTGTTTTTTATTGCATTTTGCTGAGAATGACCGAATCCATCATCATGGAAGAGAATAGCCCGTTGGTCAGTTCCATCTTTCATCGTGTACCCACTGCGTGTACAAACGTTCTTTCCAGAAAAGTCTGTACGATTTGAAGGAAGCGTAAGAATTTTCTTTTATATCTAATTAAAGACTATATTTTACTAATATCTTGTTGCCCATTTTACTAATCCGCACCGGAGCGGTTATACAGCTATAAGACGTGGTATTGGATCGGGCATTGTTGTCCCGATTAGGAATAGAAGAAGAACTAAATTAGCCGATATTAGGCCATCTATAAAGGCCTTACCAAAATAAAATGTATGGACAATGTATGGGAAACGTATGGAAAATGCATGGGTATGGGAATGTATGGTAAAAGCAATTTTCCGCACATACCCCATACATCAACTTGAAAAATTTTTAAAAGGGAACTGTTAACCTAAAAATGTATGGGAAATATATGGATGTATTGAAAATAAAAACGCCTCCGCATTTGGCAACTATGGACATGTATGGTAAATGTATGGCACAAATTTTATTCTAAAGTTATATGTATGGGCAGCGCATGGGAAATCTCTTCACGTCAGTCTTTCGAGGCAGTCCATACAATTCCCATACATTGTTCCCCAGCATGTATGGAAGATGTATGGGATAATTCAGCTAGATAAAGATCATGCATGGGCACTGTATGGAGAATTTCTTCTCCTGGCAAAATGGTACATTACATATACGTCTGGCAGATGTATGGGTTAGTCCATAGTTTGAAAGATCATGCATGGGTAGTGTATGGAAAAGTGCTTTTCCCATACATGCCCACACAAGATAACCCAGGTAATTCCCATACAAGGCTTCCCTGCACGTGCGGTAGATTCCATACGTGTCTGGCAAATGTATGGGACAATGTCCATATAAAAGATTGTACATGGGTAATGTATGGAAAGTGTTTCCCCATACAGATCCATACATGTGTGGCATATGCATGGATATATCCATATATCAAAAGATTATATATGTATGGGCAACGCATGGAAAATTTCTTTCACCAAACATGGCCATACAAGATGTATGGCAGCATCCATATATGTACGGCAAATGTATGGGCCAGTCTGTATATCAAAAGATTATGTATGGGTACACTGTAAAAAGGAAGTTTTTCAAAACACCAAAAGTGGGTGAAACCCAGCTGCAACCAGAAGTGGAGTTCCGAACCCCGTCCACTTGGTTTTTCAGAAACCTACTTTTCGTTTTTGGAAAAACTGCATTATGGATTTCAAAACAATATTTGGTGTTGGGTTTCCAAACCCCAAATGTCGTAGCAGTAGGATAGCAGGCAATCTTGGAAGTTCGAGATACAAAAAAGTGAGGTATACCGGTAGTTCAAAATGTCAAAATGTATACTATATGAATAGCACACATGACACGGCGAACAAGCATAACAGCATGTACCCGTAGTCAGAAAGAATTATAGATTTTCAAAAGAAAATCACTTTCTGGATGTTATGCCAAACATGGAACATCTATAACAGGGTAAAGTAATCCTTACTTGGTGTAGGTACTTTTAGTGAAAACTTCAAATAATTCTTCCATTAAATAAACCACTGAAGGCACGTATCTCAATGATCTTCGGATGATAGTGGGGATTCCTTAAAACATTGTGCATCGGGTATTTTAGCACACCGTCCCCATCCTACGGGACAGATAGGGCCCCGACTTCCCTTTTAGGTGCACCTTGAATAATGCCACAGATTTATGTCCCTTCTCTCGATCGAAATGCCGTAAGTGGTATTTCGAAAAACCTGACTTCCCAGAGACTAGAATGGGAATTTCAAGAAAATAACTACGGTAAATTAAACAATTAATTACCGGTATCATTTAATTATCCGGTTGTGCTAATTTCTTGCGATAGTTTGAGCATTCAGTACCGGTATATCATTTTTGATAGATCAAACTTGGGAATCGGTGAATAAACGCCCAAATCCGCGTTATGGGGATTCAAAACACCAGTGTTTGAAACCTTTGTATCGGTGTTTCTGTGCCTCAAATATGGTGTTTTGAACAACACGGCGCGTTTTCAAACCCACATTGCGGGGTTTCAAAACACAAGTGTTTGAAACTCTGGTATCGGTGTTTCCGTAACCCAGAAATGGTGTTTGGAGAGCAGAAAATGGGGTTTTGAAAACCTTGCTTTTTACAGTGATAACGTATCATGGAATATTGCTTTCCCATACATGCCCATACAAGATGTATGGTAGCATCCATACATGTACGGCAAATGTATGGGCCAGTCTGTATATCAACAGATCATGTATGGATAACGTATGGAATATTGCTTTCCCCATACATGCCCATGCATACAAGATGTATGCTAGCATCCATACATGTACGGCAAATGTATGGGCCAGTTTGTAGATCAAAAGATTATGTATGGGTAATGTATGGAATATTGCTTTCCCCATACATGCCCATACAAGATGTATGGTAGCATCCATACATGTACGGCAAATGTATGGGCCAATCTGTATATCAAAAGATCATGTATGGGTAACGCACAGAAAATTGCTTCCCCCATACATGCCCATACAAGATGTGTGGTAGAGCCCATACATATCCCACATGTATGGGACAGTCCAAATAACAAAAATTATGTATGGGTAGTGTATGGAAAATTGATATCCCCATACATGCCGATACAAGTTGCATGGTCGGACCCATACCTGTATGGCATACCTATGGGCACATCCACATACCCAGCATATACCCATTGCCTCACATGAAAATATGTCACATACTACCATGACTACATGCACAAACTGCAATCGAACTTATGGCCAACCTAAATCTGGGGTAAGCGGTATTCGCATATGAAGAAAACACTAGAAAATCTTATTTACTCAAATATTTATTCGAACAGATGTATACTTGTTCACCGGCATTTTTTAATTGACTGGTGACTGTTACAAATTGACTGGTGGCCATGAACCGACTCCCAATTATAATGCTCTCGCTGCATACACACATGGTTCAAGGACATTCCAGGTTTCAGATGCCCCTCCCCCCCTCCCCCCAACCGCCAGGACAAACAAGTATTTACATCCATACTAGTCAGGGTAAAACAATATCCATCTGCTTGCTGAGGCAAACCCTCTAATAGCCAGACAAGGAAGTTGTCCACTTCAAAAACACTAAAAGCACGTCCCCTCCACAAAGTGGAAATGTCATTTCCGAAGATCATGAAGGAGAATTCAGTCTTGTGTCTCTTTATATTTAGCAAAAAAAATGAAATAAGTTGATCTGCTGAATAAGTTGATCTGCTGAGGATGAATTTATATCGTACAATAAAAAGCAACTTCATAAAATCACCACAGTTGTGCTTGTAGTCCCATGTTTTATCCATAAAGTCTCACACTGAGTATGCACTGTTGGATGCACTTCCAGATTCATCGCTACTGGAATCTGATGATGTCCGTCAATTGAATAGGATCTTAGGTGTCTTGTACCCTTTTTCTGGGTGGCGATTGCCTTTATGGATGATGAGCGAAAGGGAACCGAGGCAGGTGACATTGATGGCTTCTGTTGTTTTCCCTTCTGAGATGGTTTGGTTCTACCTCTGCTGGCGTCTACACATTTCCGGCTTGTAATGTATCCTGAAAGTGTGAGAGATTTTGTTCAGCAAAAAGAAAACAATCAAGTCCTGGCACTGCATCACCCATTCGTTGATCTATCCTTAAGGTTGGGCTCTGTGCCTTACAGTTGGGTCATGATGCCGAGGGTAGTGGATGGGTTCAAGAAGAGTATCATGAAGTAAGCCCCTAGAATATTTTAGGGTATAGGGTTGGGTGAGGCTTACACATGTAGTTTAGGACATGCTCCTGAGTGGAGTGATTGAATAAGTGTACATATGATGAGATCGAGAAGCTGTGGATATCAGCCACTAATCAAATGATACCGACTTGATCAGATACTATCATTGTTATTTAGTAACTTAAAATATATATATAACCGGAGTATATATATGTGTACCTGTCATGCCCGTAGTTTTCAAACCTTGGTGCACTCTTTAGCAAATGAACACTTCGCATAAATCACAGGAGACTGGGGCAAGCATATTTGAGGGGGGGGGGGTGGAGTGGTAGGAAATGGGATGAGGTGTCTCATTATAGAACAAATGTGCATGATGAGGTCACAGACGAAGAGACATTCGGACTAGGCTGTGGCGGCATTTATACTGGCATTGAAACATGCAGTGTGATATCCGAATGCATACCCATATAAAAATCCTGGTTCTTTAGTGAGTGTACTTGCAAGCAATGACATCACATGGCTAATCTATGGATAACAACTTCTTCACCGCTGTGGAGCTTAACTTTTGAAAGCTGATTAAAAGTTGGAATTATCTCCAAGTTGAATGTCAGCTTGACAGCACTAAAGAAGTTATTATCCATGGAATAACCTTGTGTTGTAGGCTATATGCACTAAGTGCATCACACTGTACTGAAATATTACAGTACTGATTAACATTTCAGTACTAGTTGAGTACTGTATGATTTCAGTGCAGTCAGTCCTGTAATGTTTTAATACTGTTACAGTTTCAGTGTGGATCTATTTCAGTACTGTTTCAGTACATTGGTAGAAATGTACTGAAACTGTACTGCTGTTATTATTGCTGTTGGGCCCAACAAACTTCCCTGATGTAATCAATATATAAAACATACCTGTCCTATTGTTGCCACTTTGGGATGAGTGGAGTCTTCCCATGAAATCCTGTGAAAATTTGAAGCCCAAGCTCCTCTTTTGTGAAGAAAGACTTTGTTGCCAGTTTCAGAATCTCACTGACAGAACTGGACACCTGAATAGCAAACTTGTTTTCCTGGTAAAAGTACATCCCTGAATTCCTTTGAAATTGATCATCTGAAAGAGATGAAAATAAATTCTCTCCATTACAAAATCCATCTCAAAGAGCATGACTATGAAAACTTTCAATAGAAGTCTGACAGAACAAGTTTTTACTTGACCATACATATAGATTTGACTAGCTCAAAGTTCAGAAATATCTCATCTCAGTGGCATATGATTTTTTACAATTTATTCAGTAGCCTACAGTTCATTGCAGAATCAAGAGAAACTAGGCAATTCTGCAGGTTATATATTATCCCAATCCATGTGTTACAACATTGCCGTCAATAGTCATGCTAAGCTTAGGGGAAAAAATATTTTGCTTCTGGTCCATGCCCGCAAAATGTTGTTGTTTTTTTTTAAAGAAAAATCAGCATTGAGCAAAGTTGTCTCCCTTGATGAAAACATGTGATATCAATTTTGTAGTTGTCATGTTTGCCTCTAATGTGGCATTAGCTGTTCAAAAGTATTCGTCAAGATTCTAGGTATTACTAATACTATGATTTAACAAATGGAAAGGTCACATCACTGCACCACTTATGGGTTGAAACAAAAGATTTTCTTTCTTTGGCGTTAGCTAAATAAGCTGAATACCATGATCACAAATTTATTATGTCTCACCTTGAATTGTTCTGCCTGTTCCAGTTTCACACAGCCTGGTCTTGGTTTCTGGTTGAAATTTACTCCAGTACTGACTGAAATTATACAAATACAGTGTATTAGCATGATTAGGATTCACTAATTTAGTTGATTACATTCTATTATCTGTCATATTGTATTGGGATGTAACAACTTGACATGGGTAGTGAAATAGGGCATCCAAGTTGATTAAGCTTAAACTGCAGATAATAGGACCTTAAGCATGCCTCAAATCAGGTTACAATATAATTTTCATAAACATAGCAAATTATTAACAGCATCATTGACTCTTTCTGAGCCAAGTACACCAGTCGACATCATGTATATAAAGAACCTCTGTATGGTGCCTTGGCCAAAATGGCCAGTGTATTAGCTCAAATGGTGAATCTCACTGATTAGTTTGAGGCGAAGAGCATACTAGTTGTGGGTTGGTTTGGTTTAAACTGGGCACTCCATTGTGATACGATGAACACTGGTCAGAGTATGTCATGCAAACCGTTCTCCCACACAACCCTACACATGTTCCCTTGTATCAATGACCCATAGTCACTCACTGGTAATAAATATCTAAGTTCTCCATAATATATCATTGCATCTGTATCCATGTCACCCCAAGTTAAACATCATGCAGCCAAGTCTCCCAGTCTTTTCCCTATTTCCCATTATCCAATGTACCCTGGTATCTCCAAGCATATGCAATGTCTATCCACCCAAGATTTCCATTATCCTTTCTCTACCATGTCTTTTATCAGATTCAATCAGTAAAATCAGTATTTCCCTTATTTTCCCCTAACACACCATTGTTTCTCCTCTTTTACACTTCAAGATACAATGTATTATCATTTTTTTTTTGATTGATTGATGTTTATTCACCAAATAAAGAAATATATATATATTATACACTCCAATGAATATCGATAATTAAAGGAAAACTAGTAGATGCTGTATGATACAATAAACTAATTGGCGGGAATAAAACCCCAGAGGGCTTGTTCTATCCTAATAGACATTAGGCTATCACCCCCATCACAGGATGTGGTACATATCATGACCTTTGAACACAGGGCCCCTCGGTGGCCGAGTGGTCTAAGGCGCTTCGCTGGTGACCGCTAGCCTCACACCGCTGAACCGGCATGAGTTCGAGCCCAGCTGGTCCATGTGTGAAAGTTTGTCAGTTACTTGCCGAAGGGCGGTGGTTCTCTCCGGGTACTCCGGCTTCCTCCACCAACCAAACTGACTGTCACCATATGAGTGAAACAAACCTGAGTGTGACATTACGTCAAATTCCCCCCCCCCCTTTGAACACATATCTGTATATGAAGAGGGGCTATCTCATTCTGATTTGCAGATGGCTTTATTAAACGTAGAATTGTCAGGTGCTTATTTTCAGGCTTGATTATCCGATCTGCGGAAATGGTATATAAATGCCAGTAAATTCACCCAGTATTTTCCTCGTTTTGCATTCCTGTTGCCCACAGTTCACCCAATATTAGATAAGTAAGCTTACAGTCAGAGTCTGTATCATTGTCATAGACATTGAGGTCTTCCCTCTTATTGGGTGTTCTCTCTATTCAGAATAATCATGACAAAAGTCAAACTGCAGTACAAAAATCAGCCTTTACTGGCCATATCAGCCAAGTCATGCAAGTTAGCCAAATTTCTGCATTTTGCCATCTTCACTTATCAAGTTAAATACTTGACTAACATTTCCCTTGACCTACTGAATGGATAAATTCTTCAAACCAGAAAGGCAGGTTTTGTCATAGCCAATACCACCAGGCATCCAGGCTTTTCTATGAACTCCAAATATGACATGCAGTGGTTGGTTGCATCATTTTTAAAGCTGGAAAATTCAATCAAATTTGAATTTTTAATATGTCACACACGGTCACTAATTTCTGTTCGAGTCTCTCTGAAAATGGAGACATTACCAGCTATGACATCACCAAAATTTTATTCTGAAGAGAAACTGTAATAGCCCACTAACTGTCAAGGCGATTATGTAAAGTGTTCGACTTGGTGTGTGAAGATGTTTGTCAATTTAGTATATTCTTCTGAAAAGTGATTATAAGCTGAGGAACTGCTGCGATAACTACCACTGCTGCGATAAGAACTGATGTGAACTGATGGCAAGGCTAAGAAGCGTGAAATACATGTAGTTATAGTGAGTGAGTGAATATGATTTAACGCCGCTTTCAACTATATTTCAGTCATATCACGGCGTTGGGTTCTATTCCTTTTCACACCAAGGAACCACACGGGTGGGGGCCAATTCTTTTTCACACCGGGGAACCCCACAGGTGCCTCAGTCGCCTCTTACGACAAGCTCTCTGAGGGGCTGAGGCTTATTCTTATCATGACCTGCGGTGTGCACGACATCCCAGGTCAATCTTGTGGAAAAATGGTCATTTGAGTTGTGTCCTTATTAAGGGTGCTGTGACACCATGTCTCTAGCTCTGCTACCATACATGGATATGATCGATATGATGATCTCAGTGAATTCAAACTGTCCAAATTAATGTGCTTTAATTAGCCTAGATGAGGAAAATCAGTTGTTTTTGTTCTACCGGTAGTTCTACCGGTAGTATCGATTGATCTGTTAAGATTGATACTCTGGCTTGGTTAGTAAGCTGATACTCATATAGCAGTTCTGGATATAAATAGATGAAGGGGTTTCCTCTAAATCAAACCAATCAGTGAACGTGCTAAGCTAGCTCATTACACCAATCCGCTGCGAGTTATGAGATGTGACATGTTCGAATTCCATTGCTGGCCAAACTACTTTGATGTTGGACTAAAAACGTCATCGGAAGTCAAACCGTAGGCTTGAGTTGAGATACTGACATGCTAATTCAAAACAAGTGCAGGGGATGAAATGTATGAGGTTGTATAATAGAGGCAACAACTCAAAAACTCTTTCGATTCATCAAAAATATCCAGATAAACCCTCTGCGAGGATTTAGGATTTACCTGGACTTGTGAAGATAGAGTAGCAAGATCCCATGGCGAAGCCTGGTTTCGCCTCGAGATCGCCTGGCATCGGGAAAACAAAGGCGGGTCCCCAGTGGCAAGCTTGCCATACAGGACCTCGCCACTCGGAACAGAGTAAGATTTTGAAGGGCACTGCAGAACGAAAGTAATAAAAGTAATCTGCTGGGTGAATGGTGATGGTAAACGAACTACCGTACTACATCATGTCTTGATGGTGGGGGGGGGGGGGATTTTCCTTGGAGAATATCCTGGGGAAATTGGACGGGAGCTACTGGAGGGGAAAGGTGGAATACGTCGCGGGCAGTGCATGATAAGTGCATGCTCATGATGAGTGGGGTTGGGGGGCGGGGGATATAGATCGAGTTGCTGACATGTTCTGATGTTCAAGGTTTTACAAGTGGATAATTTTACCGACAGATCTCAACAACTGATTAAATAATGATCACCCCGGTCTTTTCAGCTACAAGAGTATAGCTACTAATGACTTTGATAGCTCGAAATAAAAAAAATAATCCGTACATTTCATAGTCTCTACTATGGTTGGGGGTGGAACATAGAACGGTAGATAGAAGTACCTGTGATAAAATGATAAACATTCTGTTCAACGATATGACGATGACGTGGCTATGGTTGGCCATCCCTGCCAGAATTCGTCATTTAGAGGCTGCCTCTAAATAATATATACCATGGTATAAAATGCCAAGCCTGCCATAATCCCTATTTAGAGGATGCCTGTAAATCGCCAAGCCTGCCACAATTCGTATTTAGAGGCTGCCTCTAATTATTTTGTACCATGGTATAAAATGCCAAGCCTGCCATAATCCCTATTTAGAGGATGCCTGTAAATCGCCAAGCCTGCCACAATTCGTAGTTAGAGGCTGCCTCTAATTATTTTGTACCATGGTATAAAATGCCGAGCCTGCCATAATCCCTATTTAGAGGATGCCTGTAAATCGCCAAGCCTGCCACAATTCGTATTTAGAGGCTGCCTCTAATTATTTTGTGCCATGGTATAAAATCGCCAAGCCTGCCATAATTCCTATTTAGAGGATGCCTCTAATTCATTTTAGCCGTAAGTCGTAAATTTTCGCCTTCTTATTACTTCCACCAATGATATGCGCTTTCACAAATTTGGTGCCATATCTCTACGCTTGTTACAAGTTTACTCATTGGTCAAATTTAATATTCTTGATATGACATCGAGTTGTTTATGACTTACGGCTAAAATGAATTAGAGGCATCCTCTAAATAGGAATTATGGCAGGCTTGGCGATTTTATACCATGGTACAAAATAATTAGAGGCAGCCTCTAAATACGAATTATGGCAGGCTCGGCATTTTATACCATGGTATATATTATTTACAGGCAGCCTCTAAATACGAATTGTGGCAGGCTTGGCGATTTAGAGGCATCCTCTAAATAGGAATTATGGCAGGCTCGGCATTTTATACCATGGTACAAAATAATTAGAGGCAGCCTCTAAATACGAATTATGGCAGGCTTGGCATTTTATACCATGGTATATATTATTTAGAGGCAGCCTCTAAATGACGAATTCTGGCAGGGATGGCCAACCATACGTGGCGGTTGTTGTGGTTTCAAGTAAATGTAACGGTTACCCGTTTGTGTATAGAACAGATTGAATCAGGACCGTGTACTACCGCTGGAACGTAGAAGAACGACCTTGACCCGTGTCGTCACATCGAGCAAGACGGATCTCGGAAATGCATGCACCTGTATTTCTCGTTTACCAGAGCGAGTTGGAGGCTGATATTTGATAATTACGTCGGTTATCAATTATGGTTTGTTCTTCCATAGCCAGATTTCTTCAGCGAGGTCTATATAAACGGTTCGGGAAAGTGTGGTTTAAGTGACAGTAAAGAGGGCGCTGATGTCGTCGACTGTGATTGGCCGGGTTCACGGAAGTGCGGTAGCCCTATATAAGCTTGAGCTGACGTAGAGATGGGGGACAGACTAGAAAGAAAGTGCTGGAGGAACACACGCCAGGTCAGCCTGTAACTCCTTGATTTTTGGCATAATTTACGGTTGAGCCGTAACGCAGTTGTTTTTGGCCTGGGAATCTAAAAGCTTGTAAATCCTGTAGTTAGTGTAACCTGTAACGAACACGCCAGTCCAATGGGAATTTGCCGGCTCGCATCTTCAGGTGGAAACGTGTTTCGTGGTTATACTATAGTTTAGGGAACACGACAGTGTGTTTGTGTTGTATGTATGTAGTTTTGGGACCATGGGTGATACTGTAATGAGACATGTGTTTGCCTGTAGCACATTTAGGCAACTTGCATGATCTAACTTCAGTATAAAATAGGACTTTTAGATCTATATACCAGTAGGTTGATAATTTCGACATTATTGCTGGGCTATCTCGCTGCACTGGGACTAGCCACAATATTTGTGTCGATTTGTTGACCGTGGAGCGGTATATATGCTAAGTCAGGAATTCCCTCACCCCGAGAAATATACAACTGCACTAAACACAGGGAGAAATAAGCCAAACTTCCACTGCCATAATACAACGACGCAAACGGCTGTGCAACGCTATACGGGCGAAAACGAGCACCGTGATTACGGCCGGGCGAAGCAAATCAAGTATAGGCGGGCGTGCTGCTTTCATCAAGAAACGTCGGTAAACCGTGTATTCCGGGGGCCCAGCAAACAGGGTCGAGTAGTCGGCTACACGAGCGGCGTCCAGCAGGGGAAGAGAGAAGTACAGAACATCGTACAGGACAGAAAGATACAGCGCACCGAGCACCCAAGAAATACACAGCACACAGACCACACAAGAAAGATACAGCACACCGATTCCACGAAGAGGAAAAATGTGTATTTATCACACATTCAAGCAAATAAAGACACACAGATTATAAACAATACAGTACAAGTCCAGGTATACAGACCACAGGTTATACAGTCCGGAAAGACACAGACCACGGGTCCCACGGGGAGAACATGCGTATTTATCACGCATAAAGGCACGGTGCAGGTGGGCTCACTTTTACCGATGTAAAAGCGGTAACAAGATATACAGATTCCTGTAGGACACGTGTATTTATCACACGTTACAGAAGACGGGCTTCCTTTCACCGAGGTAAAAGTGGTAACAAGATTTACAGACAGTAAAGAGAAGACAAGATTTACAGTACAAGCAGTTTTCTGAAACGTCGGTTAGACGTGAAATCTGCAGGGTCGCTAACTACAGACTTAGACTGTACAGTCAAGCCCAGGCACAGCACAGATTTCTGAAACGTCGATTAGACGTGAAATCTGAACGTACCGTACGATGTTTCATCGGTACCAAATGAAAGAGTAATAGCACATTATATACCCATGTAAGCAGACTGGTGAGCTGACAGGTTACGGTCAAGCTCCGACGACTGGGGGTGAAGTACACGCCGGGTTGCCACGTCTCTGGAGAGAGCGTCACTGCCGTGACGTTCCAACGACTGGGTGTCGTATCTGGAGAGAGCGTTGCCGCCGTAACGTTCCAACGGGCCGTGACGTTTCAACGACTTGGTGCTATATCTGGAGAGAGCGTCACTGCCGTGACGTTCCAACGCCTGAGGGTATCTGTATATTGGAGAGAGCGTCACTGCCGTGACGTTCCAACGCCCGAGGGTATCCGTATATCTGGAGAGAACGTTACCGCCGTAGCGTTCCAACGGGCCTTGAAGTTTCAACGCCTGGGCGACGTATCTGGAGAGAGCGTTATATCCTTAACGTTCCAACGACCGAGTGCCATCCCTGGAAAGAGCGTTATATCCATAACGTTCCAACGACGGAAGAGAAGGGCCAGCAGCCAGGCCGCCCTTATCCCCAGAAGAGAAGGGCCAGCAGCCAGGCCGCCCTTGTCGCGCATTAAAGCACTATATTAATAACTATAAAGTTATATGCATACTCTCATATATATTATTACCATATAACATCAAGCTTAAACTGCACACATTCTCTTCTATTATCCACATATACACTAGGGTTACGTTGACTGTATATGCACACACTCTCTCAGGGGCAGGTATCCGTGAACCTGAGGTGCACACGCCAAGTGTATGTATCCGTGAATCTGAGGTGCACACGCCAAGTGTATGTATCCGTGAACCATATATGCACACATTCGCTCACATCACGTGTATATATACATCAAGTTTATTTGCCTACACTCTCTTAGTGTCTGTACATATATGTAAATACCATAACGTTACATCTCCTTAGACATTCGGTCTAAGCCACGCGGTTCTACGCTATTATTTGTAACCGCGTATACTACTTGTGCAGAATATACCATAATAGACCTTTACATTCGAGTCCGTCATCCTTGTAGGGTTGTGATCATCTCTTCGAGCCCCGGATCTCTACTAGTGAAGGGGTTAACGACGGTGACGGCCAGAATGCCAGTGGGCAATCCCGGTTATTGATTCGTTTTCTTCTAAACACTACGACTGGTCCTGCTCGTACACGTTACATAAATAACGAACAGAGAAACATCAGGAAATCAGAATACGTACCTGTATTGTCCGCCTACGATTCTTCTTCGTCTTTCTGATGCCTCTTCGGTCTGAATAATCGTATCCATGAAATTGTAACATCGCCACAACTGTTGTTGAAATTATGTTGTTGTTGTTGTTGTTATTTTGGAAATTTACCGCGTGACTGTTCACTGTCAAAATGTCTGGAATCAGTCCATACTGCGTGCTTCGGTTAAAATAGTTCTTGGGGGGACTTGGGGGAGAAAGTGTTATGAATGGGTTGCATTTTTTGCCTATATTCTATAGGTGATTGTTCATTATAACAGAATGTGGCTTATAGCGATAGTACAACGTGACAGCACACTTCTTTGTTGAACTTGTTTTCAGACTGGTTCCCTTCATCTCTATCTGAGAATTGTGGATTGGGAACCAAATTTTTCGTTCAGCAATTCTCTATGATACAATGACGTCACTGGAGATTTTCCTCCCTCTGAAAAGCCTAATTTTAACACAGAAGTAAATGGAAAAAACTTCGAAAAAGGCTAGTTCAGCTCTGATTTTAACACATACTTTGAACGGATGTACTATCTTTTACTTCGCGAAGTTGTAGAAATATATCTCAAGCATGAGAGAAGATTTTTAGGAAAAACCTGTTACGCTCCATTGAAGCCTAGGTTAAAAATCCCCCAGTTGCGCGGGTGGCGATCACGGCACTGTAATTGATAGAACAGCTGATCCTTTGTTTAGAGCCGCTGTTACGTCCGTTGTGTCTAAGAGAATGGCTTGTAACTTCAACTCGTGGCGTTCACCACAAAGCACAAGAAATCCATACATATTTCATACATTCAGTCAGTTTTATTTTCATAGGAAATCTCGCCATGCATTTCCCATCAAATGACTTATTGAATGCAAAGAATGTCCCATATCAATACTTTATCATTTTTCTTATCTTCAAGAAGTCCCATACATGTTCCATATATTTTCTTAATCGAGTTTATCTGAAGAAAGCTTGCCATACATTTTACATACATTGACTCTGTTGATGCAAAATAAATCCTGTATTGTACAGCCAAATAAATCATTGATTGTCATGTCTTCAAAAAGACCCAGGTAGCTTCCATACATTAATCTTTAATATTTTCATCTTTTTAGCGTTCCCATACATATGCCTTACATCGTGTTTGACTACCGTTTTATCACGTTCAAGGAACCCATACACTTATCATACAATGACATATACGAATTTTATTTTTGCACTTTTCTCCATACATTTTCCATACAGGAGGACTTGGCATTTTCAGTACACGCCATACATTTTCCATACATTGTACTTCAAATTTTGAGAGTTCCATACATTTTCCATACATTTCTCATACATTTGCCATACAGTTCTGAAAATCCTATGTTTTTCCCATACATTTACCAGACATTTGACATTACCATTTCACCATTGCCCATGCATCTTCCATACAGGATCCATACAGTTCCCATACACCCCATACACCAGCCATACATTTTCCATACATTATCCATACATTTTATTTTGGTAAGGGTATAGGCCTGGTAGATAGGGGTTTTCCATATTTTAGGGATTAAGTCCGTGTTTCCGGATTTATAGATTTATATTTCAAGACAAATCCTAAGTTTACATGCACCCACCCATTAGTTGATCTTTCTCGGGGAGCGCTTCACATGGATACCCCACACGACCCCGTAGGCCCAATATTGGACCACCTCGACCCCAAAACATTCACCGAAGTGTCATTTTCCCACAATTCCCTGACTGCGCATGCGCGCCATAACCCTACTTTCACTACACACCAGTCCAGTCGGATTCTCCGCGCACGAATGCTTCAAACTTATACTTCACACGATCCATTCGGACCAATACTGGTCCACCTCAACCCCAAACCATCCATTCCAATGCCCTTTTCCAACAATTCCCTGTCTGCGCATGCGCAGATGGACGGCATTTTCACGACCCACCCATCCAGTCGGATGCTTCACGAGTGCTTCACTAAGACACCTCACACGACCCATTCGGACCAATAGTGGTCTATTTCGAACCCAAAACGTCCACCACCATCTGCTTGTGACCATGCCTCTGCCATCGTCTTCTACAGCGTGAGACAGAAAAATATGATGCCATATTCCATACCGCCATGTCCATGAGTGGGTTCGCGATTGGACCTATGCCATAGACGTATATAGATCTGCCCTCTGGTAGGTATATTAGGGTATTTTCAACCTTGCATAGTCACGCTGTCAATCATTGGAACTTTCGGGGTTTTGTCGAAATAATTGGAACTCTCGGGTCGGCAACGCTATTCATCGGGTAAAAATGGCGCATGCGGAGCGAAAATTGCTACCCAGCGATAAAACTTGGCCCGAGTTGGAAGAGCCATTATTGTACGTACCTCAAGGTACCAACCAGTTGGTGATCAGTATAGCTAGGAATCTTTCGGGATAACGTAAAGGGTCCGTTGGCGTCGGGGATTTACTGACAAAGCTCCACAATCCGCTAGCCACACACGCCTTCGAGCTTTTGGCTGTAGGTCGAGTGTAAACGGCCATCAAATCCCAGTCCTGACTTTATCTTCACTGCGCACCATCAATAATCTCATAGTACACTTTGGTTTGCGATCAAATTATCAACTGTCGAACGTTGTTTCGCTCTCATTTGGCTCTAGTTCAACATTTATCATTCGGTAAACGGATCTAACGGGTGGGAGTCGTCGTACTCTCGGGTGATCATGCCGAAGTATTTTCATCTAGCCATTTTCCTGCTCAATCATCGATTATTTATCGATCACGCCGTATTTATCCTCCTACATGTACCGGTACCTTTAAGGTGCAAATTTTATGAAGCTTGAGGAGACGTTAAGGTGGTTCAGGACTCAAAACTTTGTTCGGTGACCTACCATTGTATTTTAACTGCTGATACCTGGGGTGTTGTCAAGCAGAATAACGTTAAAAAACATTGGGGTCTTCGATCTAGATTTTTTTGTATAGGCGTCCAAACACCAACATGTCAGTAGATTTTGGACAAAATCAGTCTAAATTCATTTTGCTCATGTAAAGCCGCACTAATACCACAATGTTTGAAACTTTCACTTTTTTAATTACAAAGATTATAACAGTATTGTTATCGTGAATATGCCAATTATATAAAAAATTCAAATATAATCAAGTTTTCGAACTGTAAGAATCACGTGTTACGAATACAAAATCAATTTTAGGAAATGAGTTTTCCCGGTGACGTATTACATCTTTTTAGTAGTGAATCTCCTACATTGCGTCGATTAATTTATAAAAGAAAAACATGGTGCCTTCGATCTACTTTTTCTTGTACAGGGTTTTGAACATCCATACCCCCATTATCTTCAGAGATCTGGGACGTCAAGTGTTTCCCATCGCTGGCCTCTTTTGCGTCGTCGGTGGAAAATGACGCTACACTGTACGACCATGACGTCGCAACGTTGTTTGAGTCCCGAACCACCTTAAATCGTAATTATTCGTAAATGTGCTAGTAATTGCCATTCATAATACAAATTGTGTGCATCTTCGCATGACTGTCAACGACTTGATTCTCAATTAGCAGACGGCTCTGGTGACAACTATTCTTTACCTCGATGTCCTGTCGAGACTATGGATAACTGTTGACCACTTCTATCAGCGCTTAACCAGATTTTTTTATATTCAGATTTCATTTTGGAAATATGTAGTAGTTTTTAATGAGGAACCAGCTTTCAGGGGATTTCATAATAGATTACCGTTTGTGACTGATGTGATGTCTACAAACACGCCATGTTGCTCTGTCAAGTGTGAAGCTGAACAGTTTTGTTGTGTCTGAAGTTGCAAACTTTCAAGTTAATTTTGACTGTCATGCTGATCTCTGATTGGGTCATGGGTTTCAAACAGCCACTCAGCCAATGAGAATCATAGAAACACACCAAATAAAATAAACATGTTATGCAAATAGGAGGTGCAAAGTTACATGTGATGTTTTGATTCAGTCTATGCATGTAATTTCTCGTCACTGAACGATATATTGGTAAACTATTATGAAATCCTCTGTAATATTGTTCTTTCTTCATAGCTTGATGTATTTCATAAAAGTTACTGGGCTACAAATCATGGTGTAATCGATCAATTCAGTATGAAATTTCTGGCTACATTAGTTCAACAGTAAACGAACATTTGGCTTCTGGATGTTAGCTGTTGGTTGACTTTTGAATCACTTGAAGAATAATAGCAGATGTTAGGCTTGAACAAACAAAGCGCCCTCGAAAAAGGCGTGCACCGTGCTTGATGATTGCCCAAAGCGCCATAGGCCCAGGTCACTTTCGCCCGACAATTTATCTTTATACACTTTAGATACTTTATTTGCACTATTATATCCGAAGGCTAAATGCACCATATATAGAAAACAAACATAAACATATAAGGACATATACATGAAGAACATACACTCTCAGAAATATTCAGGTAATAATCCTGAACTGATAAGGTTGTATATCCACAACTCAATTTCAGCGATTTTGGCTGAAATTCAGGGCGAATTACCTTAGTTTCAGAAAAAAGATCCCTGAATGAGAGGATTTTCTCTGTAATTCCGGCAAATTTATCACCCTGATAAGTTCCCGACCTTATTCAGGTACGTAAAATCCTCTAAAACTCAGGTAATTAGAGCATTTCCACAAAGTGGATGCTCTTATGTTTTCATGAGAAACGGCTCCGCCGGATCCGCCGCCGCCGCGACTTTAAACGTGAATATCTCTGAAACCGTTAAATATTTTCGGGTCAGACTTTGTGTGCTATCTCCTTAGGCCTGGGAAATTTGCCTGGTTGTGTTTCGCTAGCTGATGCTCACCACTAGGTGGCGTTGTAGTTAGAGCATAGGCAAACCTTTCTGTGACGATTTCGTCTGAACGACTTGTTTGATTTCTATGAAATTTTATTACAATGGTCTTGAAGGATAGGCAATGTGCTGAAAAGGTTGTGATGTAGCTGGCGTAATTATAAAGGCGCATTTTTTGCATTTCAAAAAAAGAAGTTTTTTGTGAAATAAAAATTTGCCATTCGCTTGGAGAAATATTTAAAGATTCTTCTATTCTATGTTGCCAAGCATAAATGTAGGATTGCCGACATGATAATTTTATTTTGGTGCGAACCAAATTGCTATTTAAATGAAAAATCTCAATTATCTGACTTAACGTCAAAACCTCCATAACCATTATCATGATTAAAGTTTTTTCCGTTGAACTTTTATGTGCAATCTCCCTAGGGCTTTAGATTTCACCTGTTTGTTTTTCATGGTATTTGGTTGTTACTAGGTGGCGCTATAGACATGAATGCAGGTAAACATGTGTAACATCATATCTTCTAACCAACATGTTTGATTTGCATGAAATTTGAGTATAATGATCTTGCGAGATAGGCAAAGAGCTGAAAAGATTTTGGTGGTGTTGGCGAAATCATGGAGGCGCATTTTTGCATCTCAAAATAAGATTTTTTTCACAAAAATGGAAATTTACTTCTTTGAATCAGGGAAAAGTAATTCGAGTGTGCTGAACATGAATATAACTTTCCCAGTGTTATAATTCACATCCCTTGTAAGCCAAATGACCATTTTTTGTAATACGTGAAATTTACATGACTTGAGTCCAATATCTACATTCCCGAGGCCACATCTGAGGATTTTGCTTCATCATGTAGTTTCGTGATATTGTTCATCATTGGGTGGCACTATAGACAGTAAACTTATATCGCACAATTTATTGGCATTTCATGAAGTTTATTGTCCGACAGACAAAGGATTTCAAAGGACTGAAAGGTTTTGTTTTTTTTGGATTGAAATTGAAGGGCCACCTCCCATACGGATTTGCAGCCCATCAACATAATGCTTGATTTATATCTCATTATACATTCTTTTTTACAATTACTAATTTTATTAACATCATGGTTTAAAAATGGATTGAAAGGACATTGGTGCTGTTAGCGCTGGCATATACATGTGGCATACAGCATAGTCTGCTAAATATATCTAAATCTAGGCTACATCAACCCCTGCTTACACACATAACGAAAATGCAGTCAGAGAAGATATGCTACCATCAATATGGTCAGTATGGAAAATTGCAAGGATTCAAGTGAACTTGAAGTCAGGCCATTTTGTTCAAATAGACACACTGTAACACTGATATTCTGCTTCACCTTTCAAGTCTCATAATGTAGGCCTGTATGTTGATCATTCAGGTGATAAAACCTGTAATGTTTGACTTATTGCATAATGCAGTTATAAGTGGACTACTAGACTGTTTGTATCAACAAAGTAAACACTTCATTCCAGAATCAGTGCTATTTCTCTCTCCATTACTGATATAATAATTTCTTCCTGTTTCCAATTACATAGTCTCCAGTGGTTGTGAACTCTGGGCTTCCAGATGTCTGGGGATGCATTCTGGTCAATTTTCAATGAATAAAATAACAAATTATCACTCAGTAAATGCTCATTTTTTTGTTTTATGTGGAGGTCCCCAGAATTTATTTGAAAATCGAGATGTGAAATTGCACATACCATTGCATTTTTACAGCATAGTTACAAATGTTGATAATTATTTTTTTAACTGAAAAAGTAGAAAGATTTTTGAAGTGGAACTAATACATACCTGCTATATGGCACATCCCACCTGGGAATTTTTTACATGTATATCTAATTGAAGTAATCCATTGGAACCACTGATGATTTTCCAATAACAGAGAAGAAAAGCAACTCCAAGTAGCTAGGGATGACAATTTCATTATGTATATTTCGCTATTAGTTTTAGCATCTTCAGCAGTGAACAAAGTTACAAACAGCTCCATACGCACAGTATATATACAAGGCATAATGTGATCTTAGCCAATAAACAATTATGAATAGGTGAGTCGGTAAATTATGTCAGTCAGTTTGGACGGATATTAAAATGCTGTCATTTTCAGAAATTAACCTGACAGCGATCTACAAATGGTGTGATTCAGGTGATACAATACACACTGTAATTGATGAAAACAATACATAATCTGCTTATTTGGTAAGAACTAAGTAAACTGTACACAAATGAATAAAGTATTGTGATATAGTGGGTATTTACCTACATTGAATATTTCTACATGTCATCTGCCAGATGTCATGAAGTTTGGATAAGGACTGTCATTTTAAGATAATATAGGTATAATTTACTTGGCAATCCACATCAGAATTGATGAAAACCTACAAATGTTGTAACTCGCATGTTTCATAATTGTAGTATATTCCCATGCGAGTTACAACATTTGTAGAGTGTGTATTGTATCACCTGAATCACACCATTTGTAGATCACTGTCAGGTTATCGCTTAAGATTTAACAATTTCTGAAAATGACAGCATTTTAATATCTGTCCAACCTGATATAATTTACTGGCTTACCTATTCATAATTGTGTATTGGCTAAGATCACATTATGCCTTGTATATATACTGTGCGTATGAAGCTGTTTGTAACTTTGTTCACTGCTGAAGATCCTATAACTAATAGCAAAATATAAAATTGTGATTCCTACTCGGAGTTGCTTTTCTTCTCTATAATTGAAGTAAAATGGTGTGTTCTTGTGCATTTTGACAGAATATTTAGACTTTGAAGATCTGATGGTGTGTAATGATGCCCCAAAATGAACTGAATTTTCCGTGTCATCTGTTTGTCTGTCTCTGTCTACCCATCTTTCTTGTCATACCACACATGCAGCTGGTGATGGATCAGAAGCCTAATGAAATTGACTGACCTTCACCTGTTTTATCGAGGTCAAATTTAGCATTGGCAATAATTTTTAAAGGAGTGAAGACAGGCTCTCCAAATTTATAATACTTGTGCAATTGGTGACTGACTAGAAGCCTATCCCAGTTGACTGAATCTATTTTCTCGGGTTATATACTGTATATTATGATATAACATGAAATATAGCTAGGAATTCTAAATTGATACCACATATGCAACTGATGATGGACCTGGAGTCTATGAAAATGACTGACATTGACCTATTTTCTCAAGGTCAAAAACTGTATGTTAAGTCACATGTTAACTGCCAACATACACTTCAAATCTAACATCGTCATCATTTTGTTGTGGCTGTGGTTTTTCTTCCAGAACAATTTAGCGAATTTTGCATGAGTTCCAACAGCCTCATGCTTCAACAGTAACTTAAACCATGCTCTATCGGCTGAGCTGTTGAAACACCCTCCATTTCCTAGCTCTGACATACTGCATCACTGTCGAAATATGGGTACCCGGTACGAAGACAGAGTGATAGATCACACAGCCAGTGAAGGTTCTCAATTTACACATGTACATTGAATGTCGTTATTGCCCATTTTACAACAACAACAATTTGCTGACTTACAGTGAAAAATTATAGTGAAAGATATATGTTTTTTGTTGTTTGGCATTTTTATTTGCTGGCATTGTTTCAGATAGAATACAACAGCCTAATTCATACAATCAGGAATAAAAAGGGGGTTAAAAGCTTTATGTTCAAACTTTTGTAGGAAATATAGAAGTGGCAATTTGAAATTTTATTTTTATTCAATTTTTTAATGTCGGTGGGCCCATGAAACGCAAAATAAAGTTGGTGTTGCCTCGCACTAGGTTTCGACCATTGATGAAGAAATCCCTTCTCAGAGGCACTTCTACCAGGGATGATTCCTGATTGCTCATCCTTCAGGGGTATGTGCCCCACCCTCTGTCTCACCCTAAAAATAATTGCCAACCGGAGATCTAAAGCCCTGTGAGTATCAAATTATGTGTTACAAAATTATCTGGGGAAATGCTCTTCGCCCGTGTTTCACACGAGCTTTAATTTAGCTCTAATTCAGGAATGATATACCTGAATTATGAAAATGAGTTGTGGATGTACAATCTGATCAATTCAGGAGTATTCTCTGAATATTTCTGAGAGTGTAATAACACGAGGCAGGAAGGACGAAACAGGGGGCGTGGGATTTCAGCCAAAAAAAAAGAACACTATAGTATATAGTTTTTATGGTTTTCGGAGAGCTTGACGAAGTGAATAATCCTTCATTGCAGAAATATGCGAATGGTGCCCTTAACCCTTCTATAATTGTACGGATAGAAAAAAGTCAAACGATTGCCTGTCGTTGGCAATTATATGGCATCTTGTTGGAAAGCTCAAAGTATCGTCTTTGAAACTGTGTAGACGATCATATTTTCGTCCCATTGATATTCATGAGAGTGTGGAGATCAGCTGGAACTGTCAAAATTATAAAGCTGGTTCATAATCCCAGGTGCATATCCTATAGTGCCATACATTCTATACAGTCCATTCATAAACGGTTTTTACGAAGTAAAAATGCTGTGTGTTCGTCTCTGGGATGTACCAATCTTGAGGGGATAAACAACCAGGCGAATTAGATAAACTTGTTATTTGACATGATATATCCATGCGATTTAATTCGCGATCGGTCCTAAATCGGTTGACATCAGTCTGAAGCATTACACTCAGTTCTCAATGATTAACTTTGAATAGTTATAGTTCCAACGAGTTCCAAGAGAGAAATATTGCAGCTGCCACATTCGCGATGTAAGCAAATTAAAATATAAAACAGATGGTGCAGAGAATTTAATTTACCAGACCATGTTTGCAAAAAATACTGCCAGATTTTGAAGTCCAACCAAAACTACTTAACGAGGAGAGCACATGACCACGGTTCGTGAAACAATATGATAACAGACGATAATCGGCACGATAATTTCTTTCACACATTTGATAAATTTGAGACTGCTGAAAAACCTAAATTCGACGATGCGTGCAGTATTCGTCCAGTAATGTTGACATCGCCAGGGAAATGAAACTATTTTTACATGATCACCCGAGAGTACGTCGACGCCCACCCGTTAGATCCGTTTACCGAATGATAATGTTGAACTAGAGCCAAATGAGGGCGAAACAACGTTCGACAGTTGATAATTTGATCGCAAACCAAAGTGTACTATGAGTGTCTTGACGGTGCGGTGAAGATAAAGTCGGGACTGGGATTTGATGGCCGTTTACACTCGACTTAGCGCCAGAAGTTCGAAGGCATGTCTGGCTAGCGCATTTGTGGAGCTTCGTCAGTGACCCCAGATGCCAACGCACCCTTTACGTTAACCTGAAAGATTTCTAACTAAAACGGACCACCAACTGGTGGGTATCCTGAGGTACGTACACTAATAGCTCTTCTACCTCGGGCCAAGTTTTATGGCTGGGCAGCAATTTTTGCTCCGAATCCGCAATTTTTACCGGACGAATAGCGTTGTCGACCCGAAAGTTCCAATTATTTCGGCAAAACCCCGGGAGTTCCAATAACTGAATCTCCAGTGTGATAGTATGATCTGACTGGTGGTGCAGTGGATAACGTGTCCGCCTTTGGAGGGTGCAGTACGGGTTTCCCCTTCTCTCGCTGTATGTCTATCATGGGGATTATAACCTAGAAGCTATACCCTTGACCTTGAAGGTCAATTGCGATCCGGACATTGCCGGAGATGACCGGACATTGCCGGAGATTGCCAGGACATTACTGAAGATTCCCTGACATTTCCGGAGATGACAGGCCAATATATTCCCGGACATTCAGACGAAGCGACATTAACATTTACGTGACTGGGAATTTACATGGATGAGGGGCTCCTTCCTGTCCGCGGAGGCTTGAACCGGAAGTGACCGCATCACTACCAGAAGTGACCTTTGACCTGGAATGACCTTTGGCCCGGATGTGACGTCAGTGGATCAGGGGAGATAACTCTCCCAAACAAGAGTTATCTGCCCCCCCCCCTCAATATGTGCGAAGATAGCCTTTTACTACTAATGACTCATTTATCCATTGCCTACGGGGAACCATGATTCCTCCACCCGCCACGACATCTCCTGGGAGTTTTACAAGTCCAACAAAACAATTAACATAGGCGGGACTTTATTTCCGAGTTATTCTTGATCAGGAGTTATTGTCCGCACTAGGTCTAAAAAGCGGACTAAAATTTTCGGGGGAATCGCCCTCCCCAAGCGTCACACAGTAGCCACGTGTTTGACATGTCCTGCTATGATATAACCTGGGCCAGACTTTATTCTCCAGGTATACTTGATTGGGAACTGCTGTGAGCACAAAATTTTGTTAATTTTGAAATTTAATAATTTTAAAATTTAATTAATTTTTTTTTAATTTAAAAGGGGACTAAAGTTCTCGTGGGACATTTGTAACTGCATCCCACACCCTCACGCCCTCCCAGGGCACCACACAGCCCAGAAATACCAGGGTCTTCGTTTCTGGGTCTTCCATCTTCGTTATTGTTTTTACCCTAGGAGTATTACCAAATCGAAGACCGAAGATGGAAGACCCTGAAGAGGCGATTACAGTAGCCGCGTGTTTTGCATGTCCTGCTATGGTTTTACCTGGGGCAGACTTTATTCTCCAGGTATACTTGATTGGGAACTGCTGTGAGCATAAAATTTTCTTAATTTTGAAATTTAATAATTTTAAATTTTAATTTAATTTTTTTTTTAATCTAAAAATTTAAAAGGGGACTAAAATTCCCGGGGGACATTTGTAACTGCATCCCACACTCTCACGCCCTCCCAGGGCATCACACAGCCCAGAAATACCAGGGTCTTCGTTTTTGGGTCTTCCATCTTCGTTATTGTTTTTACCCTAGGCGTATTACCAAATCGAAGACCGAAGATGGAAGACCCTGAAGAGGCGATTACAGTAGCCGCGTGTTTTGCATGTCCTGCTATGGTTTTACCTGGGGCAGACTTTATTCTCCAGGTATACTTGATTGGGAACTGCTGTGAGCACAAAATTTTGTTAATTTTAAATTTTAATTTAATTTTTTTTTTTTTTTTAAATGTAAAAGGGGACTAAAATTCCCAAAGGACATTTGTAACTGCATCCCACACCCTCACGCCCTGTCAGGGCATCACACAGCCCAGAAATACCAGGGTCTTCGTTTTTGGGTCTTCCATCTTCGTTATTGTTTTTACCTTAGGGGTGTTACCAAAACGAAGACCGAAGATGGAAGACCTTGAGGGGCTCTGTTGGGGAAGGTCTTCGTTTTTGGGTCTTCGGTCTTCGTTTCGAAAACACCCCGGTGACCAAATCCTCGCTAAACCGCACTAAATTCTTTCACACCAAGGAAAAACGAGAATCCGAATAGATATACTTTATTGATATAATATAGTTTACGGCAAGGACAGTTATATTCAAATTACATATTCTAAATCACCACAATATCACGGTAAGCAACCATAGTAACTGCTGACAAAGACGCTTACCTTTCTCAAATTGCAAGCTGTATTTTCAAAAGATGATGCCCATAATGGTATACAGCCACTTGATCTAAAGCAATGTTTTCTATGTAACGGTAAACGGTTTGAATTTCTCGCAAGACCACCACCAACAAAACCGGCACGAAGAAATTTATTTGGTTTTTTAAATTGGAGAAATACCTGATTTCTACTTCGTGAAGTTTAATCCTTAAAATAAACCTAAAATCCTTGTAAACACACTGAAAGTTTGTTAATTGTACAGCAATCATACTGATTGTTCCAGCTCTTACTTCAGTATCCGCCACAGTCTCCGCCTCCCTCAATGCATGAAGATCGCGAGTTGTCTGGATGTTGACAGACAGCGGAATTCAGGTCTTGGCAAGGGACCACACTTCCATCACATGACCACAAAAAAACGTAAGAGCATTCGCAGGCTGACAAGGCGGGGGCAGGCTCTGACACAGTGCAGCCTCCCGAATAATAGTCGCAATCACAGGAACCGGGGTCTTCTACGATATTCGTATTGGTTGCAGGTTGTAAGCTATCATCGCCAGGCGTTGCGAGCTGAAGACCTTTAGATTCTGCCCATTCAATCAGGGAAGGCACCTTGTTTGTCAGGATTCCTCTTGCACCATAATTATAGTATGTGTCAAAAGAACTAGTCTTATCAAGTGTCCAGACGAATACATTACTGATTACACCGTGGCCTCTGTTGATTCCGCCTAATATGGTTTGTGTATAGTATTGGGTTGGACTACATGCTGATAATCCGGTGTTATAGATAAGATTGGACACTGGCAAGCTTTTCAGGAACTGCAGATTTGGAACGACGCCCAAGTCGTCAAAGGTGAAGTAAAATCTGGAACTATACGGAGATTGTGTTGACCGGGATGCGGCAGTGCGGATGTACTCTCTCTCGCCACCACTTCCTATTAAAACTTTACCCATGTATCCATTCGCGAACAACTGCGTTTCAAGCGTATTCACAACCTCTCTGCCTGCCATCTCTTGCACACCGACAGGAAGATTCCCTGTTTTGCTGTCAATATAGACGAGAGCAAGAGACTGAACGGTCGAAATGTGGGTCAGTAGTGCCTCAACAGTGGAACTGCGTCCACATGGATCATCAAACTCACAAATACTTCCAGCGGCTAAAAAAGCCAAAAAATGACAGGAACAGTCACACGGAGACCCGTGGTAAATGTTTGTCGGCATTCCCGAAGCTACATCGAAGTTCATGTCCATTTCTACGGCGTTTGCACCTGCATTTATAGCCCAGTCCGCTGTAGTTATATCGTCAGTCATGTGACCAATGGCATAGAACTTGTCGGCGGCTCCACACGGGGCAGGCATGAGATAGGCGACAGCGGTAAATAAAACATACATGTTCAGACGCACCGACATGGCGTGGTTTAGTGGAAGTTACTTGAATTCTGTGCAGTCTACAAGTATAAAACATATACCACACCTTTTAATAGGATTGCAATGCAGCAACATATATCCGTTAATATAGCAGACTCTAATTGACAATCCCTCATTATCAAATAGTTCGTAACTGCATTAGCCAACTGAACATATATGTGTGTGGCGATAATTAGGTCACGGCTTTTATTCAGTTCTGAGAATGGTTTTCACGAGAGAAAATTACACATGACCCTCAAATGGCCACATATGAGGACAAAGCAATCCAAGCCTAAACAAATCATGCTAAATACATTTATACAAAGTATATCCACATGTTAACATCACTTCCCATCCAGCTGCCACGGCTGCATAGAAGCTTGTATATCGGATGTATATCCCCAACACCCTGGGCTACCAAGCGGATCAGAACCTTTTCCAATGGGTACGAAGGAAAGCACAATTAGCATAATCAAATGAGCCTATACATCCAATTTTTTCGCCATGAATGTTGAAATATGTCCCGAAGTTAGAAAGTCCTTTTATTGACCGCACGTATACTCGGCGAATTACTTTTAGGGATAACAAAACTGACAAGAGTCTAATCGGTTGTATGGGCTATGTCATTTAGGAATAAATCTAAAAGTCCGTCGTCTTTTTCAGGTTTCGTTGGGTTGTTGATGGCTAGTGACCATGACATTTTGGCATCAATCTAGCTACTCGATTGAACAGGTCCCGGAGATGGGGAATATCCACGCCCATATATTGTTTTGCTATGTTATAAGTGTACAATCTGCATGCACGATACAACACATATAAAGGCAGTGCAGAACTTGGTGGTACATGTATATATTGTCCATTATTGCTTTAGACAAATAGGAATCAGAACCTCATAGCCAAAATAAACAGATAAGACTGAAACTTGTGAAAATAACACACTGTAGTCCCGCCATTGGGATTTAAAGAATATCAGAACAGTCTTTATTCTGTCGGAGTCATCTGCCTAAAGACGGTAGTAGTATATAAAACACCGATTGGGTATGATTGACCTACTTTTGTGAGGCAAGTGTGGGGCTCTCGACCAATCAGAAGCGAGTATTTCAAATCCGTCACAGAGCTCTCGTCCAATCAGAAGCGAGTATTTCAAATTGACCAAAAGGCTACCTCCAGCACAGGAGAGTTCCAATTTTTCCAGGTCAAAAATAGTTCCATGTATTCCTCCGCGGGGATGAGGTCATGTCTGGCGGTGATGCGGTCGCCTCCGCGGAGAAAAAGTAGTCCCTAGATAAAATGGTCCGATGGGGTCGAGTGAGGTATCAATGTCAAGCATTCATGAAGGGGCATCTAATGGACTGGGTGTGGGGTTGACATATCGGCCTTCTGCGCATGCGCGGTGGCCGAAGGGTATGAAAATAGCCTTTTTGGAGCTAGGGGAGCCCCTAGTGGACCGATGGGGTCGAGTGAGGTATCAATGTCAAGCATTCATGAAGGGGCATCTAATGGACTGGGTGTGGGGTTGACATATCGGCCTTCTGCGCATGCGCGGTGGCCGAAGGGTATGAAAATAGCCTTTTTGGAGCTAGGGGAGCCCCTAGTGGACCGATGGGGTCGAGTGAGGTATCAAGTGAAGCATTCATGAAGGGGCATCTAATGGACTGGGTGTGGGGTTGACATAGCGGCCTTCTGCGCATGCGCGGTGGCCGAAGGGTATGAAAATAGCCTTTTTGGAGCTAGGGGAGCCCCTAATGGTCCAATGGGGTCGAGTGAGGTATCAATGTGAAGCATTCATGAAGAGGCATCTAATGGACTGGGTGTGGGGTTGACATATCGGCATTCTGCGCATGCGCGGTGGCCCAAGGGTATGGAAATAGACGTTTTGGGAGCTAGGGGAGCCACTAATGGGCCGACGGAGTTCTATGAGGTATCCATGTGAAGCCTATGTGAAGGGGCATCCAGTCATGGGTGGGTGCATGTAAAATTTTTCCTGAAAAAAAAAAAAAAAAAAAAAACGAAAAACGGACTTTATCGAAAAACCTGGGAAAATGCCTATATGGGGTATGAGGGGTATATAGGTCGCCGGGCTTAACGGGGCTTGTCTATCAATAGAGTTATCTCCCCCTAGTTCCAGGGGGGGTGTATGTAAA